>JAAEAF010002731.1:0-33026 GCA_011037195.1 Triatoma infestans | reverse complement strand
TGGAGAGGTGTGATTTTTATTTAAGAAATAGATTCCTATATTTTTTGTTGGAAATATTTACTTGAACGGTTTTTTTCTATGAGCAATATTTTACAAGTCATGATTGAAAACATGGTTCCTATAAGAAATTTCCAAATGCTATTATAACGGTTTTTTGATTGAATAAGAAGAAAGTACTATTTTATTATAAATTTTACTTCTCATTAATTACAGATCTTGCTCGAACTGGCCTCCACACCAATTAGAGAGTATTTGTTTGGCCGTAAGGTACAAGGCAGGAAAAAGCGTGTCCTAATGCATCTCTAATGAGGGGGGCCAGTTCGAGCAAGATCTGTAATTAATGAGGAGTAAAATTTATAATAAAATATACTTTTCTTCTTATTTAATCAAAAAAACAGTTATAATATCATTTTGAATTCTTATAGGATTCATTTTTCATTCACACTTGTAAATTCGCTCAAAGACAAAAAAAAACCGTTTCAAGTAAATTTTTTGCTTACAAAAAATAGAGGATCTATTTCTTAAATAAAAACCACATCTCCCCATTTGAAAAAATGAAGTTGGTCCCTGTATCACGCTTCTCGAAGCACCAAAACAAATTTGCAAATTAAATTTGGATTTCTAACAAAAAACTACGGGGACACGTATTTTTTTAGTTTTTTTCCAGCTATCTTAGTTTCCGAGAAAAAGTCTTTATCCATATACCTTGGGATATCCTGTATATGGATTTATGTATGTATGTTTTGTGTGCATTTACGTTTGATATTTATGTGTCTGTTATGTATGTGAAACCAACTGAGGATCTGACAACGTTTTGGATATTAAATAATTTCTTTAAACTTTGTGTGCTTTTTTTCACATGTTTATAAGTAGAGCTTTGACGTTTTATTTGAAACATTTTTCTATGAATGTTAATTTTTGGTAATTCTGGGATGCGGGTAAGGGTCAATAAATTTTAGATTTACCACTAAAATGTTAATTTCAAAATAATTATTTACAGTACAACAATCTAGGTTAAATGTAAATGAGATAAATGGATATAATGGGGTTGTTGAAGGAGAGAAAATAGTTTGGTTTAAAATGAATTGTACAGAATATGGTTAACCCTCCATAATATAATAATTGGCACTGACTGCATGGACTTAACACTTGAAAATGATAGAGTATGGTAGAGTGGTAAAGGGGTAATGACACGTAGTGATTGGCTGTATGATCTCAGTAGTATGAACTGTGTTCCTGTCTGTGTTCCGTCGCTGTATATACTCTAGTCCGAGAGAGTGGGCATGGCATGTTGTCTCTCTTTCTCTGCTATGAATACTCTCTTTGGATACTGTTTACAATGGATTAAAGCAAATTGGTGTGAAAACATACTCCAACTAGTTTCTCTTAGTACAATGATTCTCTCAATTCTGATTGGGTAAATTTTTTTAAAACAATTAGGAAATTGTTACTAAATATTTAGTTAACATAACTTTCACTAGAGAGATGACGTAATTGAAGTGATATTGGAAAGCCTAACGACTCAGCTATTTTTATTTTAATTTTAATTTTTTTTTTTTTTTTTTATTAAAGGCGCGTCAACTTCTAGGGTTATTGGCGCCCGGAGCCTTCTCAGTACATTGCCGGCCTCCGGACAGTGTTTTCTCGTATGAGAAGACAACATTGCCCATCACCGCGCAGTAAGCTGTGGAGTTCTTAGAGCAAGAAAATCTATGGACAGCATTGTTGGACTTGAATCCTGAGCCTCCGCGTCAGGATTCAATGAGCTAATCACGTTTCTAATTCAGCTAATTCCCGGATAACTCAAAACAATAATTCTTCAGGAAATTTTGTTTCATATAATAGTAAGGTTTGTGAGAAACTAATAATTAAACGAAATTTTAAAGCAGTTTTAGTGGAAGAAAGAAATGAAAGAATATAAGAATTTTGAAAATAGTTTAGTGAAATAATCATGTGAGTTTTAGCTAGTTCAAACAGTGTATTTTAGTGAAGGTGAAAGAGCTAGGTACTATAATTTAGGTCAATGCAAACCGAGAGACAAAGAGCAAGAAACAGTTAGGGTAACACAATACACTCCCTCCAGACATATCAGCATTATTTGAAGAGATTTGAACAATGAAGAGAAGGCATTCTTTCAAGAACAATCTGAAATAAACATTCAATCAGAACATTTTCGCTCTCTTAGCATCAGTGCCAATTATAAGTTAAAACAGAGCTAGTTTCAGTATATTCAATAAGCATATTATTGTGTTACTGAAAAGTATTTAAATATCTTTAAAGATAATATATTTAATTTAATCTACCAGGGTTTTTTTAATTATTTTTTATTACTTCTCTTCTCTTTGAACATACACAAAAGCCTTTTACTAAACCGCTCACGCCACAAGCTACTAAACCACATCCACACCAATAACATTTCACAGTTTTCCATTCAAAAACCGCATTTCCTGTTGTTTGTCGATTTCCTTAGCTTGGTATTATTTTTTAAGAAAATTTTTACTTCTTCTCAATAAGTAAATAGCTATGAGAAACCAGACGGATAATTTTTTTTTTTTTTTGGAAACTTTTGAAATAAAAATTGAGAAATGTGTATATGTCCGTAATTTAGTATGATTGTAATCGATTTTGACTGAAAATTTTGTGTTCGATCCAAAATCTTATAAAGTTTTGAGTTTCCTAAGATTTTTTTTTGCTTTTGACACTAGAATCACACACACACACACACACACACACACACACACACATATTCAAACCATTTGCTAAAAATGCGAACATATTTACGAAACATATATATTACATTTAACAACTCATGTTTATAAACTTTGACACGATACAATATTTCCCAGCAAAGCAGGAAGAAACAACTGGATGACTCTGGAACTTCGGTAACCTACAAATTGGCGATTTGTCTTTTCAATAGCAATTTTTTTTTTTTTTTTTTTCTTATGAATGGGAGATCATTTATGTATGAATCTAGTAAGCCAACCTTGTAAAGCACGAATACCGGTCAAATAACAGATATTATTCAGTTCTACTCCCAATTTTTAGGAAAAGAAATATATCCAGGAAAACATCAGAGACATTTTCCGTGATAGCATTCTTCTTTTTGTGGTCATCGACTGTTTCGGGCATTCGTCGATCATCAGGATGTTTTTGTCAAAACAGTGTAATAATATAGACTTGCACAGAGCAAATACAGTTGATATATTGGACTTTAAAGTCTTTGTTATGACCGAACTAGGTTAAGAGGGGTGTTGCTACCTGAAGGGAAAACACATGTTCGGTTCTTTAGTGACGTTGTTCCCTTTTTAAATGGAAACATCAATGAGTGGGGATGTATAACTTAAACTACGTTTTTTTGAAGGAGATTTTACTTTGATAATTATTAATTTATCCATACCATCTTATTGTTTCTATTTATTAATTTATAACAGAGTGAAATAAGGCGAAAGTGTCAGCCGTGGGCCACTATTGGAATAGGTGCTGATAAGAAATGATAGAATTCGAGCTGAACGGTATAGATTCATAACTATGTTGAGCAAGTAATCTATAATCTTGAAACCGGTCGATGGCCACAAAAAGAAGCAGTCCCTTATCACGGAAAATGTCTCTGATGCTCACCAGCTCTACGGAACCAACCACCATAACAATCTCCAGGAAAACAATGATTTTGATGTACAAAACAGTTCGGGACCAAATAATCTTTATTGGGTTCTAGACATTGGCAGTGATTGTGGAAAAATTGATTGTTAGTGAGTTGCGATTTTTTTTCGTTGCATAATGCAAGGCTTTATTTCATTGAAATCTACACGGCTCTGCTACATAAAGGAGTTTATGGATAAATCTTTAGCCTTAACTTCCGTTTTTAAGAGAAATTAGTCAATTAGAATTCTCATTTATTTTATTTAATTTATTTATTTATTTATTTTGAGGAGGGCTTTAAGTAACGGAAATACTTTACTAGAAATTATATACGAATTATATTGCTATTTAAGGATACTCATAATAGGTTGACTTATTTTGGAAGCAATAACATTGCTAGTAATTAGGTCAAAGTTGTGAAGTTTTCAAGTTAATAGCCATAGTTAAGATGTGTTTTTAGTAGAAATTGCCTCTGTCCGTGTTAAGTGCCCGCCTACTTCATACTCAACATGTTTTTACTTACTGCTTTGGTTACTAAATTGTTACAAATATTTTAAACAATGAATTGATTATTTATTTCTCATAAAATGGTAAAATAAAGTTATCGATCAATCTTTGATTAAATGGCTAACCATTGGTGGGAGGGGGGGGCATTTTTTAGTCAGCACTTCTTATGACATCAATAAGAGATGGTAAACAATCGAAATTAAAAGAAAAACAGTGACAGGTAACCTGTCAATCCATTTTCTGATAATCAAACCGCACTAAGGGATTGTGAAGGAAGATTGAGTCAGATCAAAAACTAGAGAAAGAATTTCGAAAGGAGTTGTACGTTCTAGTGGACCATAATGGCTAACGGCTAAGCTGGGTTGGCCGTCGTGCAGAGCAATTCATTGAAAAGAAGTTCGCGGCTAGGCTAGTAAATGAAGCGCTGTCGCGGTCATCTGTTAGCCCGAAAACTGTTTTGAAACATTTCATTGGAGGCAATTTATTTGAGGAATACTACTCTAGTGCCTTACAGCGGCTTATCCAAGATAAAGTACGAAAGATGGGCTAACGACGGACATAGTACATATTGCCTCCTAGGAAAACTCAACATTAGAAACTCCACTTTACTTTAATTGTAGATAAAACTAATTCCTCGCCTCTGTTCTTTGTAATTATAGGGCCCGAGGCCTGCTAAAACCAAGGAACTCAAGGAATCACTTGTGATCATAGTGCTTCAATCCTCCTTTTTTTTTTTACAGGGACGTAATGCTCTGCGGCCAAATCTATTGTCTTCTGCAAATGCATGGATGAGTCGTCTCAATTTAAAACCCTTCTTCATTTTTTTTTTTGTAACTTAACGCGCGTCAATGTCTATGGTCATTGGCGCCCGGAGCCTTTTCAGTACACTGCCGGCCTCTGGAAAGTAGTTTCTCGTTACAGACAACACTGTCAATCACCGAACAGTGAGCTGTAGAGGCTTCAAGGAAGAAGAAATCTAAGGGTAGCACAGATGGACACGAACCAGGGATCTCCGCGTGGGAGTCTAATATGCTAACCACTAATCTATTCCCTTCCCTTACACTTCTAGATTAATTTCCATAAAAAATCCTAAAATTTGAGAAGGTTCTAGGAAGAATATAATCTCCTCCAACACCTTGTAAGGTACGTAGGCATCTAAGCCTTTAAACGATAGCAGCGTAGTCCGCCAGGATGTGTTGCTATCCCCGAAGAATTGCTATCTCCGGGTTATCTCCGAAGAATCTGCATGTGCTATCACTTTTTAGGCTTAGCTTCTTCAGGTCTATAATATCTAGTGAAGAAATCCGTCAGCATGCGAAGCCTATGCTCGGAATGATGCAGAACACAAAACTTTTCCGTTCGTAGCTGCATGCCCTCAGCCTCAGTTAGGAAGGATTCCTTTAGAAAGATGCTTTCTTGACTTGCTTCACATTTCTGAGCATTTCTTGAAGGGCTTTGCTTTCCTGGAAAAGGGGTTTCTTTATCATGTCGGTCATTTCGTTACATTGCCCTCCCTTCCAATATATATATATATATATATATATATATATATATCCTACTTTGGTATTTCTAACCAGATCATTGAGTTTGCTGAGGCATTTCCATACAGTTTTCGAACTAATAATACATGCAATCTGTGCTTTAATAGCGGCTGGCTATCGGATAGCATCACAATCTCCTGACTCAGAACCAATCATATCCTTCAAATGAGTAAATTTTGCGGCTGGAAGACGTTGGGAAATGTACAATTCACTCAGACACTCCAACAGTTTAATTCTTAGCCCATAAACTCCGGCCCCAGTTTCTTCAGAAGTTTTCGAAAAAAATCACTGCCACAAAATTAAGGATTTTTTCATTAAAATAGAGAAGAGAAATATAATCGCTTTAGTTACAATACAGTATATTAATAAAACAAGAACAACCACGGGGTCTCAAGCCACGTGATAATGTTTCTCTATTTAATCATCAGTGATGACGCAATCAATGTCACTTGCAGTACCATTGTTAGTTTACAGTAGGCAACCTGTAAGTGTGAGGATTATATAATGATATTATTGTACGGCTGCCATGCTTCAAATAATGGTACCAGTTGAATAGAACAAAACATATTTCTAATATTTAAAACGTGATGAAACTTATATAAACAAAGTGTTTAAATTAATTATTTTGTTATTCTCCCTCTGACTTCTGAGAGAAGGCTGTAAGGTACGGGTATCCACCAGATCTCTTTACAAGAGAGCGTGTTCTGTTTTTAACAAAATTCTTTTGTTCACTCCTCTTTTTTCCAAATATGCTCAAAATTTTCTTATATAGCCGACTTTTAAATATTTTGTTATACAAAAACTAGTTGCATACAAATAATAGTCGCAATTGTTGCGCGATCGTCAATAATTTCATTCGTCTTGTTTAACTACCCCTACTTATCGATCGTACACATATCAACTTTCTCTTATTATTAGTAAGAGGAAGTATTGTAATCGTGTCAAATTTTCAATATCGAATTTTCACCTAAAATACCCATTTTGAGAAGTCCCCTGAGTCCAAAAAAGTGGTTTTTAGAAAATTGTATGTGTGAACAGCATAACTTAAAAACGAAAAATGGTAGAAAGTTCAAACTTGATATTCCATTTAGTTATCACCATGGGATCCGATAGTGGGTCATCTGTCAAAATTCCTCAAGCGGATGTACCACGTTACTAGCTTTTTTTTTTCTACTTTTTTTGCGATTTTCTCAAAAATTGGCTCCGATGATTTTCTTGAAACTTTGTATATCAAGTACATTTACAAAGAGCTACAATTTTTTATTTGAAACATTTCTACGGTAAAATTCATTTAAGAGCAGTTTTGGGGGAAGGATTGGGTTAGGTTTTTCCTCTAAAGTGCTATTTCAGTTTACTATACAATTCTGTCATCTAAATAATATTAATTAGAATTAAATATATGGTTGAAATTCCGAGTTTGAAGAAAGTCGGATGACCGGAAGTGCGTTTTTACTGAAATTAATTTTTCACTTTTCTGGTATTTTCTCGAAAACGGCTCTAAGGATTTTCTTTAAAGTAGTAATGTATACTATACATATAAAGAGCTACAAATTTTATTTGAAACATTTCTCCTGATAATGTCAGTTAAGACGATTTTGGGGGGAGGGGTGGGGTTATGTTTTCCTCTAAAGTGCTATCACAGTTGATTATACAATTCTATGATTAATTAGAAATAATTAATTAGAAATAAATAGATGGCCAAAATTCTGAGTTTCAAGAAAATTAGTAAACCGGAAGTGCGCTTTTACTGAATAGTTTTTCAGTTTTCGACGACTTTCGACGAACTCTGACGAATTTAATTAAATGTGGTACTTTACTATAAAATTTGTCAATTTCAATTTTGGAAATTGGAGTAAGAGAAAGTTGACCATGTTCTTATCCACTTCCTCTGTAAATTGCAATAACAAACGATGATCTGACATGAAAATAGAAAAGTAAGCAAATTTCAAGTCATAATAATAGCAATATTATTAAAAAATCGAGTTAATTGCTTTGACTTTTTACTTTCTCTTACTAAGTCCTAGTAAGAGGAAGTATTGTAATCGTGTCACATTTTCATATCGAGTTTCACCGGAAATATCCGTTTTGAAATCCCCTCAGTCCAAAAAAGTGGTTTTCAGCAACTGGCTGTGTGTGTGTGTGTGTGTGTGTGTGTGTGTGTGTGTGTATATATATATATGTGAACAGCATAGCTAAAAACGAAAAATCGTAGAAACTTCAAACTTGATATCCCGTTTAGGTATCATCATAGGATCTGACAGTCTGTTATCTATCAAAATTCCACAACCGGAAGTACCACTTTACTAGTTTTTTTTTTTTTACTTTTTTGCGATTTTCTCAAAAATGGCTCCGGTGATTTTCTTGAAACTTATTATATAAACTACGCATACAAAGATCTACAACAACTTCTATTTAAAACATTTTTCTAGGAACAATCATTTAAGGGCACTATTAGGGAAGGGGTGGGGTTGTTTTTCTTTAAAATGCTATCATGGTTGATTATACAATTCTATCATCCAAACAAAATTAATTAGAAATAAATAGATGGCCAACATTCCAAGTTTCAAGAAAATTAGTAAGCCAGAAGTGCGCTTTTACTGAACATTTTTTTTCAGTTTTCGACGAATTTCGTTAAATTTGGTACACAAACTATAAAATTTGTCAATTATAATTTTGAGAACTGGAGTAAGAGAAAGTTGTGTGAGCGTTTCACACCAGATTTTTTTATTTTTTTTTATTTTGTGCCCTGAAATGAGTAAACGGAAGTGCTTTGTTTACTGAAGAATTACGAACTAAGTTTAAGATATTTTAAACCATCACCAAATTCAAAATCGGAGGCAATACGCATGGTTTGTTGTTGAAGTCAGCTGTTGAAGGATTTAAGGTTTTCACACAGTAAAACACCATTATAGCTTTAACTCTGAGCTTGCCAAACCAAACTTAAAAAAAATTTTTTTTTGGACGATTCAGAAGTAGGTAAGCGAATTTCATTTGAAAAGACAAAACTGAATGTACCTATCGCAGATAATGTTATCATTCCATAGTTATAGTCAATATAAAACATTCATTGGCCCAAATACCGTTTTCATCAGTTTTATCTGATAGTAGTATAATCAAGGCTCAATCGAAATTCAATTTTTTTGATGAAAAATGTCCTCTTTTTTTTTTTTGTCTTTCCCAGTTGGCAACCCTGCTCTAAGGGGCTCCAAGTTAGGCGATCATGTCAAATTTCCAAAATTCAGCACAGCCTGTTTGTCACATTCTTTGCGTATTATTGGTTGTGAGTGTGTGCGTGTGCGAGAGAGAAAGAAATTTGCAAACAAAATTATTTTTGAATTTTCTGGAGCAACGGTGACCTCAATTATCTCCTTTAAAATGCTATTTTAGATCATCGTAAGAATGAATGAAGGCCTGTTATTTTTATTATTATAAGTGTTCATGTACCGTTCATATAGTTATAATGAATTAACATATTAAACAATATAAATAAATGAATATATGAGTAGATACAGGTAACGATGTAACGATGTAAAATTGCTACCAGCTGGAAATCTGTTGTTGATAGTGTTTGTTGATTTAACTATTACAACCGGTGACTATGCACTTTCTGTCTAGAAATTACCATATTAAGTGCTTCATGGTATATTGTTTTCTCATTAATATTGTTGTAATCTTAGTTTAGGCCAACGAAAGAGAATACTTTCAAACCGGAAATAAATAAAAAAAAGCCCTAAAAAAATTATAAAAATCTGTGGTTTGTTAATATTAAGATTACAAATTTGATAATAGTATTGTTTAGAATCTAATATACACTAGCGATGACAGAATCAAAGAAAGCGTCTTGATGAAAAATTAAAACACAAGGTCGAAGCGAAGAAAAACGCGTCATAGAATATAATAATATGTTTTGCGTTTAGTTAAGGCTGAATTTACAATAAAGAAATTGGGAAACTGGTAATTGTTAGCACATATTCAGGGTTATAACTTTTGCAATAAATAATTTGGCAAATTTCTCTCATACTCCTACTTCAATTTTTCATTCTCCCTAGGGAATATTTAGCAGGAATAAATCCAATAACCGGCAGTGAACGGACCTGCAGGGTTTGTTTTAAAAACTTTATTAATAAAGGATTAAAATCCCAAATTAAATCTCACTCCCAATAAACGATAATGGAAATAAAGTTTTGTACTAAATTATAATCGAGTTTTGTATACAATAAATAACTTTGTTTTTATTTATTTTTATATTTTCGCCTTTTATTTATTTATTTATTTTTTTTTTTAATTTTTTACCTTTCGCCGGACGCAAGCTCTTACTGATTTAAAGATCAACAGCACTGACATATAGTGGAAGAAAACGGACGAACACTTAAAGTACCTTGGCCTACAACTTGACACGAAACTTACGTGGACTCCTTACATAACTCCAAAACTATGACAGGCCTATTAAAAACTCAGGCAGCTCTATCCACTCATCAACAGACGTACACCACTGAAGCCACAATGCACTAGATTTCTCTACACTTCTATACTTCGACTGTCTACTAACGTACGCTTGTCCTGTATGGATAGGAGTTAACAAGACTGTTCTAAACAAACTACAGATTTTCCAAAACAAAGTCCTGCATATCGCCATGGAAGCACCGAGATTCATGCTGAACGAAGAGCTCTAAAAGGGAGCTACAATTACCATTCTTATAAGAATTCATGTTCAGGACAACACAAAAAATTTTAGACAACTTATCCAATACAGAAACTGGGACAGACCATAGACTTAGACGACGAAGCACAAAAACCAAAACTACTATAAGACATACTTACCACGAACAGCTAATTATAATTAAAAATCTGGTGTAAAACAGTCACACAACTTTCTCTTACTCCAGTTTTCAAAATTGTGATTGACAAATATTAAAGTTAGTATACTAAATTTAATGAAATTCGTCGGCTTTAGAGAAAATGGAGAAAATAGCAAAAACTGATCAGAAAATAGTAAAAACGCACTTCCGGTCTTCTGATTTATTTCAAACTTGGAATTTCAATAACATATTTCATTCTAATTAGTATTATTTAGATGATAGAATTGTATAATAAACTGAAATAGCACTTTAGAGGACAACCTAACCCCCCTCCCCCCACAAAAGTGCCCTTAAATGCATTTTCACATACAACACACGCACCCACACTGACTATTTGCTAAAAACATTTTTTACTTCCTCTTACTCCTAGTAAGAAGAGGAAGTATTGTAATCGTGTCAAATTTTCGATATCAAGTTTTCAACGGAAATATCCGTTTTGAGGCCCCCTGATTCCAAAAAAGTGCTTTTAGCAAATGGTCTGTGTGTGTGTGTGTGTGTGTGTATGTGTGTGAATAGCATAGCTCAAAAACGAAAAAACCGTGCAAAGTTGAAACTTGATATTCCGTTTAGGTATCACCATGTGATTTGGACTATACGTTATCTGTCAAAATTTCTCAACCGGAAGTACCACTTTAGTTGTTGTTTTTTTTTACTTTTTTGCGATTTTCTCCAAAATTGCTCCAACGATTTTCTTTAAACTTGGTGTATACCTACACATATAAAGAGCTACAACTTTTATTTGAAATATTTCTCCGGGAAAATTCATTTAAGGGCAGTTATGGAGGAGGAGTGGGGTTAACTTTTCCTCTAAAGTGCTATTTCAGTTTTTTAGACAATTCTATGATCTAAATAATGTTAATTAGAATTGAATCTGTTGTTGAATTTCCTAGTTTGAAAAAAATCGGATAACCGGAAGAGCGTTTACTTTAACACTTTACTAAATTAATTTTTTTCACTTTTTCGCGATTTTTTCAAAAATAGCTCCGACGATTTTTCATGAAACATCATATATAAACTAAACATACAAAGATCAACAACTTTTATTTAAAATATTTCTCTGGGAAAATTCATTTAAGGGCAAATTTTAGGGGAGGTGTGAGGTTATGTTTCTTTTATAAAATGCAATATACAATTAATTCTATCATCCAAACAAAATTAATTAGAAATAAATAGATGGTCAAAATTCCGAGTTTCACGAAAATTAGTAAACCGGAAGTGCGCTTTGACTGAACAGTTTTTTTTTTTAGTTTTGGACGAATTTTATTAAATTCGGTATACAAACTATAAAATTTGTCAATTATAATTTTGAGAACTGGAGTAAGAGAAAGTTGTGTGAGTGTTTCACACCAGATTTTTTTAACTTAGGTGACCTCAAAACGGAAATTTCCGGTGAGAAGTTTACGATTACAATACTTCCTCTTACTAAGAGTAACAGAAAGTAAAAAAGTATATTGGGTATAATTGTAAAAGTGCATATTGTATTATATATATTGTATTTGTAATATTGTAAGGCAGAAATAAGCTGCCGGCGCCAATAAATTTTTTTTTTTCTTCTTCTAAATATAAATTTATTTTTATTATTATTACTAGACTCGTCAAATTTTCGAAATTGTGTGTTTTTTTACCGGATATACATATTTTGAAGTCACCTGATTAAGAAATAATTGGTTTTAATAAATTTTCTGTACGTATATGTTTGTGTCTGAGTGCGGGTAAACAAAGTATCTTACAAACGAAAAAACGCAGGTAGTTCAAACTTGGTTTTTTCATTTTGTTACTACTACCTTCCGGTAGCTAGACCAACGCGTGGGAACATATACACATATAAACTATTCGCTAAAAACATGACTTCCTATTCAGGTTAGAAAAATCTAATTTCCGGTTAAAATTCTTATTTCAAAAATTATTTTTATTATATCTACCAGGCAATATTATCTTCCTTGTACAAATAGAGCGATTACATCATTTTCGTGAGGTTATGTGTTCAGACTTGAAATATTTCAAGGCGCCATCTGTTAGTGGTAAATAGGAACCACCACCTATGTGGCGCCATCTGTTAAAGGTCAATAGGTAGCACTACCTCAACTAGTAGGCGCCTTCGGGATGCGCCTTTACTAATTTTCTTTTTTTCTTTTTTCAGTTTTTTGCTATTTTCTCAAAAACGGTGCCAATGATTTCCTATTCTACGATTCCAACATCGTATTCTATATATATATATATATATATCATACACACAAATACCTATTACAATTATTTGAAACAATTTCACGGGAAATATTTATTTTTGAGGTGATTCTGGGAAAACAGTAGTACTTAGCTTTCCTCTAAAGTGCCACTCAATATAGTATATATTTAGTTCTGGCACCTATATAATATTAATTATACATTAGAAGCGTTAGTAGAAATCCAAATTGGAAACTGTTAAAAAAAGAAGTGCGATTTTACAGAATAAATTTTGAGTTGTTTAAAATTTTCTCGAAGTCAACTATAACGATTTCTCCTATAAAATTGGTATATATGTTACCGGTAAAGTAAGAAATCAGTCATTTCATTACATTACCTGAAGACGTTATGCAATGTGTAGAGTTAACCCCAATTTCGTACTTTCAATAGAATGCCTATGGCGAAGCAATAGGAGTTAACCTTCCTTGTACAACTAGAGCGATTACATCATTTTCGTGAGGTTATGTGTTCAGACTTGGAATATCATGCATTTTTGTGTATTCTATCAGTATAATTTTTTTAAAATATCTTGTGGCGCCATCTGTTAGCGGTCAATAGGAACCACCACCCATGAGGCGCCATCCGTTAAAGGTCAAAAGGTACCACTATCTCAATTACTAGGCGCCTTCGGGATGTAAGCCAGAAAACACCTCTCAGCGAGCCACCGCTTCTCCGAGCTTCAACTGTGCGGGTAGTATATACTCAAGAGGCGGTACCAGCTGAACCCGCACGGAAGGTTCAACCAAGAAAAAACGCAAATCGAAACATGCTTCTTCCCGATGGTGGAAGAATAAAGATATTGGGCACATCTCCAATAAAGACAGACAGGCACAGTTCCATCAGTATCTATATAGTCAAGAATATTATTATGCGTATTCGCTAGTAGTAATAAAAGCGTATTCTCACGACTAGTGTTTGTGTTTGTGATACAGTTAACCCGACTGTTTTCACATACCTAACAGACCAAACATCTTCGTAAATCATATATTCCTATCATCCGTTCTTGTTTAAGCCCCCCATAAACTCCCAGGTTATTAAAGCCGTCTTGAGGTAGCTCGCAAACCTACTTCCTCTTCCCCCACCTCGCTGATGGGCGGTTTGCGATAGCGAAGCGACGACAGAGTGTAGCCTGGCATGGAAGCGTCTCAGCGACATCGTGTCTCCCCGCTACTTGAGAATCTTGTATGTAAGTTTCATAAATATACATCACATTGAGTCCGTCCTCACGTTATTTTGACACTTGATTAGTGTAGGAGTAATTCATTTAAATATACCTATGAGATCTTAAATATACCTAGGAGCGAAGGAAAACCAACAAAGCCAGTGACCACATACAGAGGGACTACATGTAGCTTAGTATTGTAACGTTTTTCCTTCCCACTGAACTAGCTACTGCAACTAGTTTCTAAGTGGGTTCGTTTAGATAAAACACACTAAACTTCAATAAAATAAAAAACACCAATTTATTGTTTAACACAATAAATTACAAATAAAGCACTCAATGATAATTGATACACAGTTTAAACCAACAAAAGTTCTCTTAGTTCACTTTTTATTTACTATTTACAAACGCACATTCTGTTGTAACAAGAGACTCTCTAGACTGATTTCACTCGAGCTGTCGTTCACTATTTATATTAATGGAGAAGGGTCTGAAAGGTTCTAGAACATCCAGAAAGAGCTACAGCGCACCGCTAGCGCTTTGTAGCGGCCACTAGGAGAACTTGAGGTACCTGCTTTCTCTCCTAGATAGTACCAGTGGCTATGTTACAGTATGTTTCCAATAATGATTAAGTTTTTAGCATTCAACAGAATTGAGATTGGTCAGAAACTGAGGAACACAGTATCCTCGAAGCGGTTTGTTTTGGGTCCTCTTGGTTCTTCCTCCGTGATTGCTTCTACTTACACGTCCGCAGCAGCAACTATGGAAGGGAGGAAAGGACGTGCGGCCGAGAGCGGGCAAGAGTAACATATACGCGAGAGGATCAAAATATAAACCTGTTTAAAGAAAATTATGTTAATGGAAATGAAGTAGGAAATAAGTAACTTATTTTCTTATTGAAAAAAACTAACAAAACTTAAATCCTCTTAATGAGCACTAAGTCCCATCTATAATATTACTTATTACCAATAATATCATTGCAAAAGGCCATAAATCGTAGCATTCCTTCGGTAATAATTTAGCATCAATAACTAGGCCATAATTATATATGGCCATTACTACATATAGTTTTTTTAAGTCTTTCCATACTTTGCCTAAGACGTAGACGTAGATATTCTATAGAATACCAAGCCCAAGTATGAAATAAAAAGCATATTTCTTACTTTGCCTAAAGTAGCTAGGTAATGTATAAAGTACCTAGGCATTTTATACAGTACCTAAGTTTCGTACTTTGCCGGTAACATAATAAATACTAGAATTAGAATTAGAATTAGAATGATGCAGGGGGGACTAAAACCCAGGCACCGCAGCCTCCCATTGAGGCTTATTGTGCCAACCCCTCAAACCTAGTAGTGGAAGCCCCCCTCCTCTTCATGAGGTCTAAAACCTTCCCCACCAGTCCTTCTTGTAGTACGATTTCCTCCGGTCTCAATGTGCCGAAGATCTCGTACCGCAATCTACCTATTGCAACGCAATCAAACAGCATGTGAGAGGCCGTCTCCTCCTTCTTCTGACATAGTCTACACAAGGACTCTATATCCACCAACCCCACCTTGTGCAGATGTTTTTTGAACCTGCCATGCCTAGTAAACAGGCCCGTTATCAGAGAAATCTGATACCTGCTTAGTCCTAGGATGTCTTTGGTCCTTCTTCTATACAGCACTGGCATAACCATTTTTGCCGTGTTTTGCCTCCAGTATCGATTATGCTCCCTCCTAGTCCATTCTCTCAGAGACGCCCTCGCCATACTTATGGCTACCCCTAGAGCAGGTTCCGGCCCATAGAAGGGCCATTCGCTCCCTCCCTGGCCAGTTGCCCCGGCTATTTTGTTACCTGTAATCCCCTTGTGCCCCGGCACCCATATAATAAATACTAGCTGCACCTCTCACTTTTATTTGGAATATTTTTCTGAAGAAATTGTTTTTGAACAATTTTGTGGAATTTCTAGCGTTAGTTTTTAAATATTTAGGCAGTTAGTTTAGGGTTTTTGATGCACTCTACTGGGCCACAATATAATCACTTCTCTACCTGACAAGGTTAGAAGATAGGTATTTATCCCCCATGCCATTCCTGTATTTATGTTAGCTGCTACAAATATGTACAATCTATATTTAAAGAAAATTTATAATTTTATATATAAATGTACTAACAGGAGTAAGAGAAAGTCGGGTGAGTGTTTCATACCAGATTTCTTTTCTTTTTTTGGGGGGGCACAGAAAGAAGAATAATATCTTTAACCAAAATTAAAATGGACGGGCATAGAGTTCATGTGGCTGAAAAATGTGGCATTCACTCTAAAATGCAATTATTTTTTTTTTTTTTTTAAATGTATTGTCAGGAACACTGACAGAGAATGTAATTAATGTAAAAAAGTATTTCAACATGAAATTCGACAGAGCGAGTAAGTGAGCAAAAGCACTTAGTAAGCACATAGCAAAGTACCCACTTGATGAGAATCACGTTTCTCCTGAGTCCATTTTACTTAGTACTCCATTCCTCTCTAACATCCTGGGGGAGATGGGGCAACTCAAAGATGATGATAAATTACTTTTTCCTATTTTATTATTCAGAGAAAAATGAAAAATACAAATCTTCATATCTGGAGAAATCATTAGCAACAATAATTTGGGTATTTATATTTTTTTCTAATTATTCCACTCACTATATAAAATATTAATATTAATGATAAATCTTGCCAAGGTAATTTTAAATTGAAATATTCATCGTAATAATATAAAAGTAATTATTTGACAAATATATGCCGCATTTTTCCAAAGCCTTATAAAAATATTAAACTTTTTTTTAGAAACGGAATTATAGTAACTGTATAGTATTTTTATCTTCCACTAGAAGAATTGTAAACAAATGACCCAGAGAAGGAAAACATTTAGATCTTCGGTTGAGAACGCGTCAGTCGTTTTTATAAACGACATTTTTATCATATTGCTTATATATTGCATATCGCTTTTTTTGGAATGGTGTTGACTTGATTGCTAAATCAACATTGGCAAAAACCAGTGCAGGATAGTTGTAGCAAAAACGGGAGAAAGAGAGAGATAGAGAGAGGCTGGGTCTAAGTATCCCCCTCCAATTTGCACGTAAACGATTGTAGATAGCTGGCATGACTTGATTTTTCCCATAATGCATGGGATTGGCTAGCGATGGCCGCTTCGAGGATAGTCGTTAATTATTCTTTTCATTTTTTTCCCATCTTTTTTTGATTCCCCAGCTCCCGAGCAAAACAACGCTTCAACTTGGCAGAGGACAGTGTAAAGACAGACTTAGCCTTCGTCATCTGCATGCTAGGAAAAATTAAGCCCAGCTGCCAACAAAGCCATTTCAGTGGAAAATAGCGGGAGAAATAGGCCTCGCTCATTTCCTGGTTTGTTTCTATAACCACCCAGTGCTTTTCTTACAATCGCTCCATTGAGCAATCAGTCAACATTCCGCGCAATAGCCTATTGCTAGATGCGAGAAAGGTCGATTTATAACAAATCACTGACGTGGTTTAAACCCAAAGGCCTAAGTGTTTTACAGAAACAACAAATTTATTCCGAAACTTTTTCTAATTTCTTTGCCGTTTTTCGCCATTATCAATATCATTTTTGCGTACCCCAAGGGTTATGCATAATACCCAGCATCCGCTCTAGCGGTTACGTCGCCCCTGACAAAAAGACGATATATATATATATTTTTTTAAGCGTCTATGCATGTTCAAACATAAGCTGAAGTAGCGCTCTGCTCGCGTGCTAATGCTATTCTGTTCAGAGAAGTATATGAACCTTTATAATTCTGCGTTAATATTACAATAATAGTGTAAATATTTTTAGCTTTTAGACATAAACAATATAAATACGCTTTAGCGAACAAAAAATCGATATGTGAAATTTTCTATTAATTGATTTATATAACATATCAATATTTTTCTCACACGGACAAAATGGTATCCCGGACAAATGTTCGGGTTCGCAACTGCTTCTACACATTTTCTTTGAAATTGGAATATACTAGAGCAAGATGAAAAGTTCTCGGCCTAGACCGTAAAAGGCATTGCTACAAATGAAATTATTGTGAATATATAATCATAATAATTATGTAATAATTATTATGAAATGGTTTGTTATGTTGGCACACTTGTTATAAAAGTAACACACCAAATGCAAATTTGATCAGACAAATAGTTTTTGTTATATACGGCTGTTTAAAAGTAAGCGTGTTGTATATTTTTGACAAAATGAATAAATTTCTATAACTTTCTGTTATAAAATTCCTTCGTTTTAGATGGTTTATCGCCCCGCCACACAAAGAAGGCACGCTTTAGCAATGGGAAAATTAAGAGATTTGAAATTATGAATTGTTGGAACAACCTTCCTATTCACAAGATTTGGTCCCCCTCTGACTTTCATCTATTAACAAACCTTAAGAAATTTGTGGCTGGAAAACGTTCTGAGTCAAATAGCAGCGGTAAATGGATATTTCGAAGACCTTTCAGTATTGCACTTCAGGGAAGGAATCCAGTATTGGAGAAACCGTTGGACAAAGTTTATTGATTCTAAAGGGAACTACATTGAGAAATCAATGCATTTTTAAAATAAAATAAAAAATCTGGTGTGAAACACTCACACAACTTTATCTTACTCCTGTTCACAAAATTATAATTGAAAAATTTTATAGTTTGTGTACTAAATTTAACGAAATTCGTCGAAAACTGAAAAAAAATGTTCAGTAAAAGCGTACTTCTGGCTTACTAATTTTCTTAAAACTTGGAATTTTGGCCATATATTTATTTCTAATTAATTTTGTTTGGACAATAGAATTGTATAATCAATATGATATCACTTTAGAGAAGCTGTAACCCTAAAAATGCCCTTAAATGAATTTTTCCAGAGAAATGTTCTAAATAAAAGATGTAGATCTTTGTATGTTTAGTTTATATACGAAGTTTCAAGAAAATCGCGAAAAAGTGAAAAAAATCATTTAGTAAAGTGTTAAAATAAACACGCATTCGGTTATCCATTTTTTTTTTTTAAACTCGGAATTTCAACAACATATTTAATTCTAATGAATACTATTTAGATGACTAATAAATAGAATTGTCTAATAAACTGAAATAGCACTTAAGATAAAAACCTTACCCCACCCCTCCCCCATAACTTCTCTTAAATGAATTTTCCCAGAGAAATGTTTCAAATAAAAGTAGTAGCTCCTTGTATATGTAGTTCATATATTTAATTTAAAGAAAATCGTCGGAGCTATTTTTGGGAAAATTGCAAAAATGTAAAAATGCCAACTTAGTAAAGCGGTAGTTACGGTTGAGGAATTTTGACAGATAGCGCACCGTCAGATGCCATAGTGATTACCTAAACGTAATATTAAGTTTCAACTTTCTACAGTTTTTCGTTTTTGAGCTATGCTGTTCACACACACACACACAAACCATTTTCTAAAAACCACTCCTTAGGACTTAGGAGATCTCAAAACGGATATTTCCGGTGAAAACTCGATATCGAAAACTTGACACGATTACAATACTTCCTCTTACTAGGAGTAAGCCTGGGGAAACTGTGATTTATATTTAAATTTTAAATGTTGTTACAAAGAGTTTGAGGTAGGGGACGTTGTCAAGGAAACGACTATATACACCAATAATTTTATAATAATATAATCTAATTAGAACTAAATGTTCACTAAAACATTGTAAGTTTAAAGAAAATATATCTATTAGAATGCTAATAAATTTAGTTAAAGTTAGTCGTATGAGTTCCTAGAACATCTATCTATACGGGGGGGGGGTCTTTTAAATTAACATTTTTGAGATTATAAAGCTCTATTCAAAATATCATAAAAGTTGTATTTCGAAAATCTGGTAGGATATCAATACTTCCTGTTATGGAGCAATAAGGGCATAATAAATAAATAAATAAATAACTTTGGTATGATTCCCATGAGAATCAAACTCATAACCGTTCGCTCCAAAGATGACAGACCCCTCTCTCTCTCTCCCTTGAGGATAAAAGATGTACGTACATATTTCTATCCTATGTATTTTTACTGATGTATTTATTATTTAAATTAAATATGATAAAATAGGGCCCAACGAAAAGTGAACACTTTTATCCAGGTCAGCTCTGAAAAAAATATTATCCACGTTTAATACTCTATTGATGAATCTGGTTTTTTTTTTTTTCCCAATAAACCTTCATCTTTTTTATTCAGTGTAATAAGACGTCTAAAAGATATTTTATATATATACTGAAGTGGAAAATAGGAAGAAAAGCACTTGTTTTCAATATAAATGTAATTTTATGTCTATAATATTGGATTTGAAATCAATCTGAACAGCACTCTATCGTATCATTCACGTTCAGTATTCTCAACCATTCTAACGTTGACAATTTTAAGGTATGGGTAATTGATGGGGAATACAGCCACTTGCCGCAAATGTCCCAAAAAACATATATAGGGAAGTGTGGCATGATTGGAAATAAATAAATAAAAAAAAAAAAAATGAACAAATGAAATTGGATTTTCAGTCTATATTGATTGCAGATGACTTTTCAAGTAAAATGTATGGGTCACTTGGTAGAGAAAGTGATGCACATTATTTCCTACTCTCAGGTGTAGTTGTATCGAAAGCGAAGCACCTGAGCTAATTAACCTCAGTTTGTGTTCCAGATCTATTACGTTTAAAAAAAAAAAAAAATTAAAAAAAATCTGGTATGAACAAGCACACACACATATACACACACACGACTTTTTTTCTCAGTTTTATACAACACTTTCTTTGAACTATAAAATTTTCTATTAGAGCACTTATTAATAAATTATAAATCGCATTTTCGGCGGAGAAGATGGGAAGGAAACAGTAAAAATCGCACTATCTGGAAATCTTCGTGTCAAATGGTCGTACCTAAACGGAATATCAACTTTGAATTTCCAGCAAATTTTCATTTCTGAAATATTTTGTTCACACATACACACGCGTGCGCTTGTACACAAGCACGCACGCACCACATACTATTATCTTAAAAAACATTTTCAATTTCTCCTCACACTTTGCTAGATTTTTCGGAATTGAGTTTTCATATGTAAAATACATGTTTTAGGGATCCTATAATATTTATTTATTTCAACGCTTATAAGTTTTACACTTGTAGCAATGAGTTTGCCCTCATTATGTACCCAATATACAAGTATAATATGCCGTATTACTATACCGGGTGTAACAGCAACCTCTGGCAATACTTCGGGATATGGTTTTTCACTTTATTTGGAACGAAAAATTTCTAATAAACCATGGTCCCATTCGTTCGCCTTCAAAAGTTATTCTTCATTTTGGAAACTTTTCAATTTTCCTACTTTTTCTCATAAAATTGATTATATCTCAAAACGTTTTTCACAAAAATCATATTCAATTACACCTTTGGAAAGAGCATTAAATTTCCTATAAGAAACAGAAGTTTTATTTTAATTTAATTAATTATAAGGTTTTTCAGTGACTTTAAACTCAACCCTACAGCGCTTCGACTGTTAAAAACAACTTTTCAATAGCTAATCTTAGGATATTTTTGTAACAGTTCTCAATTTGAATTTTGTTGTTTTTTACATTTATTTCGCATTTTCTTTAACAAAACAAGAAAGAAACCCATGATATTTATCATCGTTGGAAAGCTGGTGAAATGTAGATATTTTTTCTGTAACCGGACCGTACGCTAGCCTTAAAGAAATTTATAAGAAAATACTATTGAAAAGTTGTTTTTAACAGTCGAAGCGCTGTAGAGTTGAGTTTAAAGTCTCTGAAAAACCTTATAATTAATTAAATTAAAATAAAACTTCTGTTTCTTATAGGAAATTTAATGCTCTTTCCAAAGGTGTAATTGAATATGATTTATGTGAAAAACTTTTTGAGATATAATCAATTTTATGAGAAAAAGTAGGAAAATTGAAAATTTTGCAAAATGAAGAATAACTTTTGTAGGCGAACGAATCGGACCATGGTTTATTAGAAATTTTTTGTTCCAAATGAAGTGAAAAACCGTATCCCGAAGTATTGCCAGAGGTTGCTGTTACACCCGGTATACACTGAGAAAAATAGATTTATGTGTGTCGATTATTGTTATAGCATATATATCACCCTTATAGGAATGATGAATGGTTCAGTTAATGATAGCAATGATTGCATTTCTATTGCTAAGAAAGATGACGTCACTATAAGATAGAAATCTGTCAATTGAAATAGGAAGAATCCGTAGAGATTGGGGCTGACACAACCCTCAATCTTACTGGCTGTCAAGTGTGTGATATTGATGTAGAAATGGAGTAAAAAAACTGCATACTGATTGGCTAAGAAAGACGACGTCATTAGTGGTTGTAAGTTGTCAAAATAATTTAAAAGGATAAAAGGTTTTTTTAATTTAAAACAAGACAAAATAAAATATAATGAGGCTTCGAATTGTGGACCGCATTACTAGGTTTGGTATAAACTGACTATATTGTTTAACGTGTGAATAAAACTGAGAAAAAAAAATTACCGCAACACAATGTAGTAAAGGGTGATAAGGATAGAATGACAAAATATTTTTTTCGATGAAGGTACATTACGTTCCCAACGACATAAATCATAGAAATCAAAATAAAAATTTAACTTTTAATATAGTAGTGCAATTTAATATTGAAATAATAAACTTCCCTGTACAATATTACAAGTTACTTGACAGAAAATACTTTGGACAAATACTGCGAAATCGTTTGGTGAAAAATTACAGCTTTACTGAACATTGATATAATAAAATGATTTTGTAAAGTTTTTAGCGGTAAGATCAAAAGAGAAAGTGTATATTGAAATAAATTAATTTGATTTGATAAACCCCAAAAATGACGATTACATTCTCATTGATTTAAAAAAAAAACTACTAATAATAATGTGCATAATAAGATTAATCGTATGAAATATCTGAAACTTGAAAACCGAAAAACTTAAAAATATTTCGGAAAAACAATCATGAAAGAAATATCATTCTACTATTACAAACAGTATTGATAAGAATAATTTAATAATTAAACTATCATAAAATAAAGAAGTGCCTATCAGATATGTCTTGATTTTATTTTATCAATAGTATATATAAACTTTTAAAAAAATTTTTACTTTTCGAAATCAAACACATTGAAAAACGTTTAACACGAAACTGAGGGGAAATGAAGTATTTTTTCGTGTTAAAAGAAGTATGCCAAAAAACTCACCAATATTTTCGATATCGTCAAATTTTATTGATTTGTTTTCCTGCTAATATTTACAGTATTTGTAGGTACATACTGTGTAGGGACAATATATATATTTTCCAACAAATCATAAGATACATAAATAATTATATGTACATATATATGTATTTAATAAAAACACGTAAAAAAAAAATTATTTTTTTGTGAAAAAATTTGATATTAGTTTTTTGCATTGTCTTTTTCAACATCAAATTGTCAACAAATTATTTGATATCGTCCATAGTTTTCTTTCATTTCGCCATTCGAATGAGCATCTAAATAACTGCGCATTCTTTTCATGATGTTCCACAATTTCTGTTGCGAGGATTCACAGATATCGTCACACAGTTTACCGACTTTGACACAGCCATCATCGAATTCGAAAGCTAAATGACCAGTAAATTGAAATGTTTGGACAATGGCTGTGCCTCTTCCTATCCAAAGTCAAGCGGCAACGTAGTAACAGTGGCAGTAACAGCCATTGTTTATTATGTTCGGTCTAACGAAAAAAAAATAAACAAAAAAAAATCTAGGTGACGATGCGCTGTAATTAAACAGGGTTCGTCCGAGAAGCCAAAATTTTTCGTGTTAAGAAAAAAAAAATGTATGAAATTACATAGTATTTTGTTGGGACCGCAGTATTTTTTATTTTTTTTATTTTGTTTATTTGCCTGTACATATTTACCAAATATAAAAGGCTCGTCATTATAAACAAACTAGTTCATTATTACTTATTGTTATAGATATTGGCTGTGTGCGACCTTTATACTTCTTTATATAGAAATATCTTTATACATCTTTATAATCTTTTACATTTTATTCGTTCTATGTTCAGTTTAAGTGTATCTGTTCATTTAAATAGTTCTACACTGTAATTTTCTTGGAAATATTCATCCAAATTATAGAATGTGCTTTTCATAAGAAAACCATTCAGCTTTTTTTTGAATGCTGGATCACTCAGTTCTCTAATTTCTCTTGGAATATGGTTGTAGATTCTTCCGGAGATTACTTTCGGACTACATTCTGTCTTGACCAACCTGGTTTTAGGTATGTTTATATCAGACTTACTACGAATATTGTAGTTATATTGTTTGCTCCTGAAATCCTTGTTTGTTTCTTGTTTCTGTTTCAGAGCATGTCTATATATGAACAGAGAGGATAGGGTCATAATATTCAGCTCTCCAAATAGTTCTCTACAACTGTCTCGAGCTTTTTTCTTTAGCATTGTTCTTATTGCTCTTTTTTGGAGCTTGAAAATCACCTTGGCTTCCGATGCGGCATCCCAAAGCTTAATTCCATAAGCCATCCGAGAGTGAAACAAGCCGAAATAGGCAGTTTTTATTTCATTGCAACCGATTTTTCATGTTAGGCGTTTTTGTATTAAACATATTTCACTCTATGTATAAATTAAGTGTATTAACTGAATTTGGTCTGTGCAAGCTACATCCTGATGATGGGCAAACGCCCGAAACCCGGTCGATAACCACCAAATATCTCTGATATGTATAAATTATACCTATCTATAGAATATAATGAAATAGGCTGTTAAACATGTTCCTCACTTTTTGGAATAATTATTATTTATTTTTTTGTCATTATCTTTACTATTTCCTTGTTTAATTCTTTAGGGGTAAGGAGTGCCTCGAGACCCTATACAGTGGTCCCCAACATTTTATTACCGAAGAGCATATTCCAAATTGCCGATGATGTAACGGGCACCATTCATTTTTTAAAGCTAAATTTATAGTTACTTTCAAATTAATAACACAAATAATGTACAAAACAATATATTTAATTTAACATTTATTTATAATATGTATGACAAACTAAAGTACAATACAAATAAGTTTTATTAAAAGTTAATGTGATCTTAGCCACGGACCATCACAATCAGGCGAATGCCTCATAATCAGGGTTGTAGGCTGATATTCCTGTCCGCAGACAGTCATCAAGATGCTCGTCGGTAATTCGAGATCTGTATTTTGATTTTATTATGTTCATGGTTGAAAACAATGAACATAAATATGTATCCACATAAATATGTATTAATAAATAAATAAATTTAGTTTTAGATCTTTTTATATTTTTTTCTTTCTAATTTGAGATTTAACTGGATAATTAGTTATCAAAAGTGCTATGTTTAGAAATGAAGTAGCGTTTAACGTTATATTTTTTTGCCACTGCAACTGTACTACCCACAATAGACAAACACATTAATCTTTAATATTTACGAAACAATAGGATTCTTCCCAATCTGTATATTGAAATTATGCGATCGAGATCTTTTACTTGGCCCAGTCATTTTAGGATTAAAAATTTATTTAATAAAATGTATCAATAACGAACAACAGAAAGCTAGGGAGTTACAAAACACTATGTTAGTCAAGACCTAACTGTAACTATAAATAACCTAACTGTAAGGCAATTTGCAGTTTACAGTTTGAATAAAATTATAAATGAAAATTTTTGGTTTTTGAATCTAAAAATTTCAAAAATCTATCAATTTAATTTATTTTTAATACAAATTTTCGCTTAAATTTCAAATGGTTTGCTTTTCTTTTGTTTTTATTTCATGGTAGCACATACAAAACAGCGGTCGGGCGCCATGGCGCCCGCGGGCATATGGTTGGGGACCACGGCCCTATACGGTTGCTCTCTCGCGTATACCTTGAGTCGGCCCTGCATCAGCTAGTTGTTGCCCTGATTAGTTAGACCAACATGGGGATGGTTATAAAACAAGGCAATAGAAGGGTGGGACATAACATTCCCTTATCTTATACCTAAATGGCTAAGTTAGTGGGCCAATGTTTAATTTCCACCCTTGAGATTGATATTTATATGAAAGATGGTATACAATCTTTAACCTAATTTTTACAATCTCCTACTCCTGCCTATTAAGAGAAAGTATTACGATCGTATCAAATTTTGGAAATTGTGTTTTCTCCGGTAATACATAATTTGAGGCTTCTGAGTAGGTACGAAAAAAATGTTTTAAGCGAATGGTCGTTTAAGCGAATGTGTATTGAAAATCTCAAAAACAAAAAACCGCAGAAACCTCAGAAGTTAGTATTCAATTTAGATATTAACACAGCACTGGTATGATATTTTTGGACAAAATACATCATCCGGAAGTACTACTTTACTGAACGGGGGGGGTGCGGAAGTTTTCGGCAATTTTCTTAAAAATGGCTCCAACGATTTTTATTCCTAGTAAGAGGAAGTATTGTAATCGTATCACACTTTTTAATATCTAGTTTTCACCGGAAATATCCGTTTTGAGGTTCCCTGAGTCCAAAAAAAAAAATGGTTTTTAGAAAATGGTCTGTGAGTGTGTGGGATGTATGTAAACAGCATAGCTCAAAAATGAAAAAAAAAATCATAGAACGTTCAAACTTGATAATCCGTTTGGATATCACCATGGGAGATCCATAGTAGATTATTTGACAAAATTCCTCAACCGGAAGTACCGCTTTACTGAATTAGTTTGTTGTTTTTTTTCCTTTTTTGCAATTTTCACAAAAACAGCTCTAAACGATTTTCTTGAAACTTGGTGTATCAACTACACATACAAACAGCTACAACTTTTATTTCCACAACATTTCTCCAAGAAAATTCATTTAAGGATACTTTTGAAGGAGGGATTTGGGTTATGGCTTCCTCTAAAGTGCTAGTTCAGTTTATTACACACATTCTATCATCATCTAAATAATATTAATTAGAATTAAATATGTTGTTGAAAATGCCGATTTTGAAAAAAATCGGATGACCGGAAGTACGTTTTTAGTACAGTTTTTTTTTCAATTTTTGTGATTTTCTCCATAAAAACGTTCAACAAATTTCATTAAATTTGGTTTACTAATTATAAAATTTGTCAATTACAATTTGGAAAACTTGAGTAAGAGAAAGTTGTGTGAGTGTTTCACTCCAGTTATTTTTTTTTCTTTTAAACTTCATATACTATCTTCTACATACATAAATACCCTAACACTTTTATTTGAAACATTTTCCCAGAACATTGAGTTTTGTGGGTTTCTGGGGGTTCATAGAATTAAGCTTTCCTCTAAAGTACCAGTTCAGTATAATGTATGGTTCTCTTTGTTAGGCTAGAACTAGGTATCAAACCGCTTTGCGTAACTATATTGAAAAGAGCGTTAAATTGGTGGGTAAATTTGCTTTCCAGAGATTCGAATGATCTTGCAAAACGGTGCTTAATTCTTGGGTATCATACAATAAAAGATGATAATCGTAAGATGACAAATATATCGTGGTTTGGTCGATTATATAATATTCTTCTATCTCTTGGCTACCCTGATACGATTGGTGGGACAATAAGTGTGGAGTTGCTTACAAAAATTAAAGATGAAATAGTAGAAAGATGGTCTAATCACACTCTGAGTAATGATGTGAACAGAGTATTGAATAGTAATTATAATCCATTGTATAGATGTATTTGCTCTTTTGGACAAGGGGAGTTTTATATAGTTAATAATAATAATATTAGAAAACAGCGAACAATTATGCAGCTAAGGTTATGTAATAAGACTATCATTAACTTGTATATTGAAGGTACTAGTTACAGAATTGATAGCGAAGAGATATGTTGTGTATGTAACCTCCATAGGTTGGAGACCTTAAATCATCTTCTGCTGGAATGCCCTATTTATTTACCATATAGAAATAAATTTTTAAGTAAATATATTGTACAGGATCTAGCTGATAGTGATAATCTATTAAATTTATTAAATATATCAGATAATGAGCAATTAAACAGTATTTACTATTATATCTGTAATATGTTAAAATTAAGATTATTTTGTATCGAAGAATAATTCTCATTTTTGTTATTAATCTATTCATTTATTAGTTACTGCTAGTCTGCTATTTTGGATTATTATTATTTTTTGTTTGTTTATGTATTTATACATTTTTTATTTATTTTTATTTTTTTAATTTATATATTTGTTGTACAAATATTGTAATACACCAGACTCGCTGTAATTATGTAATACATTCATAAATACAGTATTATATTATTATTATTATTATTATTATTATTATAATGTATGGTTCTGCCACCTATCTAATATTAATATACAAATACAAGTATTGCTAGAATTCTAAATTTGAAGAAAAACAATAGGTTTTTCGACTTTTTTTTTTGCATTTTCACGAAAAGGACTTAACTATTTTATTTTAAACTTAGAAGAAATAAAAATCATATGATTTTTATTTATTAAATTTTCCGAAAAATTAATTGTAGAGGAGTTTTGAGAGTCTGTTTGTCTATTACGTTGATTAAATTTCAACTGCACAAGCTTGGTTGGTTTTGACAGAGTACGCTCCACAGAAGTCCGCTCAGGTATACAAGGTATAGCTCCGCACACTTTTTTTTGTGGTCAACCTAACTAAACATTGTGAACGTTGTAATTTTAAAGAAAATGTAATTAAATTGTTTTAATTTGGTTCTTAGTCTTGTGATTGTTTCACACCACATTTATGCCTTTTGTAAATCATTTTTTCTTGGTATTTATGGGTGTAACCTCCCAGCACTATGTACGAGGTGTGTAAATTAAGTAATGAGACTGATTTTCTAGTGTTCGATCTGGCAACACTGGAGACGCGGCGCGTGCGTGGTAGGGCAAGTAAACATCTGATACACGTCCAGTGTAAATTTGAAAATGCTAGAGTTGTTGCACTGTCCGTAGTGACTTTTTTTGTGAGCAAGGTTTTTTCAGTGCGTTTTAAAAATGAGTGACATCAATTACGAGCAACGTTGTGCTATCAGGTTTTGCTTCAGACTTGGGCACAGTGCAACGGAAACGTTTGAAAAACTGTGCCAGGCCTATGGAGGCAATGTTTTGTCGAGAGCACAGGTTTTTAGGTGGTTTAAGTCGTTTGCAGAAGGAAGGGAATCAATTGAAGACGAGCCTCGCAGCGGAAGGCCTTCATCTTCAAGAACCGACGAAAATGTTGGCAGAATCCGCGATCTCGTGCGTTCAGATCGTCGATTGACAGTCCGAATGATCGGCGAAGAGTTTGAATTTGACTCACACAACCGTTCATCAAATTTTGACTAATGAATTGGGGATGAGAAAAATTTGTGCAAAAATGGTTCCAAAAAATCTTTCACAAGAGCAAAAAGACATCAGAAAGGAAAGGAGCCTTGACTTTTTTGGAGTAATTGAAAACGATCCCAATTTTTTGGAACGTGTTATTATAGGAGACGAGTCTTGGGTGTTTGAGTATGACCCAGAAACTAAGCGTCAGAGCAGGCAGTGGCACACTCCAACCTCTCCAAGGCCAAAAAAAAGCAAGAATGAGCAAGTCAAAAATCAAATGCATGCTGATTTGCTTTTTTGATAGCCAAGGAATCGTTCACAAAGAATTTGTGCCTCAATGCCAAATGGTAAACCAACATTTTTCCAGAAGTTCTTGAGAGACTTCGAAAAAGAGTCATGCGTGTGAGACCAAACATCAAAAACAAGTGGGTGTTGCATCACCACAATGCTCCGTGTCACACCGCGATTTCTATTAATGAGTGTTTGGACAGTAATAACATTCCTGTGGCTCCTCAGCCTCCTTATTCACCCGACTTGAGTCCATGTGACTTTTTTTTGTTCCCCAAATTGAAAAATCACCTCAAGGGACGTCATTTTGGAACATTGGAGAATATTCAAACAGCCGTAACCGACCAACTGAAGTCTATTCCAGTATCCGAGTTCCAGCACTGCTATGAGGAATGGAAGAATCGTCTTCAGCGTTGTGTGGCTTCCCAAGGTAGTTACTTTGAGGGGACAATGTTGAATTGTAATTTTATTTGAATAAAAAAAAGATAAAAAAATCAGTCTCATTACTTAATTTTTACACACCTCGTATTATGTAGAAGTGTCCCTTCTTATACCACAAATGCCCAGTCAGGAATCCATCCAGATGCCCGAGAGAGGTCCGTGAAAGTCACAGCAACACTTACTCCTGTCCAGACCCCCCCCCCCACAATGAGCATCTTAGGCGGCCGACAACCCACTGATTTCAACATTATAGCATGTTAACAACAGCTCTAATGTAAATAAATTTTAGAAAAAAGTTTTAAATAAAAATGATTGGCTCTAAGGATAGGTTGTAAGATTAAAGATTCTTGAAGCCACTTTCATGAAAATTGCAAAAACTGAAAAAACAAAAACAGTAAAATGGTAAAAATTCTAGTTAAATTATTTCATCCAAATTTGTTTTGTATGTTAAATCCCAGCTAGATAGATGGCAATAGAATATATCCAAAGTTTGAGCTTTCTCAAGTTTGTTTTTGAACTCGTATGTAATAAAAATAGTAATATAATTAACAATTAATAATAGGGCTATAATAATTAGAATAACAGCTGCAATAATAACAATAGGCAAATACCACGGGATATTTCATTTTTGTGTAGCAATTTCAGGATATATCCCTACCAGGTTATGTAGCTAGTTCCAAATAAACTAATTATATATTACATAAATTGCAATAAACCAAAATTGCCAGATTATAGTTTAAAACTATAGCTAATGCATCCACACTTTTTGCCTGAAAAGTAATGCAATTAAACCATTAATTCAAATGATATTAACTTTCCATTTTCTAGACAAATATTTGCCTGAAATAATTAAAAACATGTATAATCAATGATCTATATCATGAAGCTATTAAACTCGTTTTTATTATTTTTTTTTTATAACAGTTAATTCTTGTATAAATTTTATTTTAATTTTAACTAAAATCACTCTTCTATTTAGAAAAATAAATTTTTCCCATAATTCCTAGTATTTTTATTTATTTATTTATTTATTTATATTTGTTCTAGCCAATATTGACATTCGTGGGAATTGCATTTTATAAGTATTTTAATATAAAATAAAATATTAATAAACGCAATACATATAACTGCAAGCTGTTATTTGAAAAAGTTTTGAAAACGTTATATGTGGGCAGTTAAATAGAAACTATTCCAAAGTCTCCTCCTCCATCATATTACACATATACATAGATGATACAACTCTACACCATACACATCTATTATTACCTTTGGAGAAGGTATTAGATCATTGGTAGCATGCTAGACCTACACGCGGAGAATTAGGGTTCGAATCCAGCAGTGTTGCCTTAGATTAGGAGTCTCTACAGCCGGTCCGGCGATGCACAGTGTTGTTAATATCAAGAGAACACTGGAGGCTGGCAGTGCACTAAGAAGGGGCTCCGCGCGCCAATGGCCATATATGTTGACGCGGATTAAATAAAAAAATAAAAAAATATATATTACGTTTATAGAAAATGTTGTGGTTGGATCCGGGGAGCTGGAAATCATTAGAGATATTTTCCGTGATAGACTGCTTCATTTTGTGGTCATCGACCGGTTACATCACCCATCATCAGGATGTTTTGATAAAACAATGCGATAACACAGACTTGCACTGAGCAAAAAGTCAGGTAGTTAGTTAATACACTGTTTCCTGACAATAAAACAGTGTATTAATTAATTGAATTTTGATGTGAAACCGGTCGACGGCCACAAAATGAAGCAGGCTATGAAGAAAAATATCTCTGATGCTTTCCAGCTTTGGAGAGCCCAACGATAACAATAAATTAAAGTGTTTGGATTCACTTCAGGAAAAAAAGTCTAGATTCAACGTAAGAGTTAAGGACATATATATGTCATGTACACTTTCCTCACTGATAACTATTTCAGTTTTAACAACATTCTTGATATGAAATCAATTTACTAAATCTAACCTAAGGGCAATATTTCTTCTTAGCAGTGGATTGGTAGAGAGAATGATTAAATAGCTAAATCCACTATGATCTTGTAGCTTCTTTGCGTGGAAAAGTGTGAGTTTGTGAGTGAGTGTATATATACATACATACATATTATGATATATATATATATATATATATATGTGTGTGTGTGTGTGTGTGTGTTTGGTAGAGATAGCCTGGAATTACGCTAAACCAAAAAGCTGCTCATCTCCACAGATCCTATGAATAGTATGTACGTAAATTGTCCAGGGTGCCAGTAAAAAGTGTTTGTCATATATTAGGCTGGATTACTCAAAGAGAGCCCAAAATACCTGATGAAGTGTTTACTAATAAAATATTAAAGCATCATGAGAAAGCGGTAAATTTCATATGGAAGAAACCTTGATTTTAGAAGTTGCTATTGCCAAAATAACTGTCTTTATCACAATGCCTAAATTTTTTTTTTTTTAATATTATACCTCAGATTAATCCATTCACTTAATGCAACAATGTTCATTCCAACTGATTGAAATGGATTTCACTAAAAATGGACGACTGCAGATCTGTGATCAAAGATATATGACCACACTAATAGAAGCGCCATAACTAAATGGTTTATGACATGCAGCTCTAATCATAAGCGTTGCGCAATATTAGATTTGATTCTCGATTGAGGATTTGTATTTTATGTAATTTATCAATAAACACTATCTATAGTTAATATTTTGCAATCCGCCTCCATCCAGAATAATTAACCGGTAGCTGGACTTAATAGCTACCTCAAAATGTGGTATATATTTCATCTTCCTGTCTCACAAAGAAAGAATCATAGGCCCAATCCAAACATGCAGATATTCCTCCAACCAATCCTAAATCCAATTCGTTCCACCTAAAACGATAGCTTCACTCTTCACATCCAGATCCAGCTGCTATCAACTAGAAATATGGAGAACATCTAACTGAATTTCTTCTTCACTTACTTCCTTCCCTTCACTACAACTAAATTCCTCTTCCAGTCTGTGATATTGTCCGATAAATGGGTTGAACTATTCCAAAAACTTACTTGG
>JAAEAF010002730.1:0-106097 GCA_011037195.1 Triatoma infestans | reverse complement strand
AAGTACTCTAAGCTATCCTAACCCCTCATAAAAGGAGATTTAGTGTATGGTTTAACCAGAAACAAATAACATTTTTTTAAAACTGAAACTCTGGATATAAAACTTCCCATTGTTTTCAACTTATTCAAACCCTCTTATGCTAAAAACAACGTTTCTAGTTATAATTTGTACAAGAATGTGGAGAACCAATAATTTAAGTTCCGATACCTCCTTATATACTTTTCATTTATTTAAATATTATTAAGTTTAGCGAATTACTTCAAAATGTAGAAAAATAATTGCTTAACCCAAAAAAAAGGTTCCTCTATGTTAAAAGTGATTCCCAAAATGGGCGACACCACCACCACCACCTAGCTGGCGAGCATATCGCGTATTGTCGGGAAATCCACCATGCATGGACCGAAAGCAATTATTTTTTATTTTATCTTACTGCTGTAAGAGGAAGTACTGCAATTGTGTCAAATTTAAAATTGAATTATCACCGGAAATTCACGTTTTGAGAAAAAGTGATTTTTCAGTTTTTTTTTGCTTATTTTCTCGAAAACAACTCCAACGAAATTTCTTTAAGCTCGGTATTTCAAGTAAACATATAAACAATTACAACTTTTATTTCAAACATTTCTCTAAGGCTTTCCTCTAAAGTGCTATTTCAGTTACAATAAGAATATAGAAAGTGCTATTTCATATATTAATAAGAATTTAATTTTATGCCAAAATTTCGAGTTGGAAGCAAATGAAATGACCGGAAGTGCAATTTTTTTTATTGTAAAGTATTTTTCCAGTTTTCTCCTGTTTTCTTTAAAACGGTTTCAACGATTTTCTTTAAACTAATTATGTGAACTACACATATAAAGAGAGCTACAACTTGTATTGGAAACATTTCTCCTGGTGAAGTCATTTAAGGGAATTGTTTATAGGAGAGGTTGGGTTATTGAAATGTTATTGGTGTGATGTTGTTTAGTGTAGTGGTAGCTTATAGTTTGTGGCGTGAGCGGTTTTGTAAAGGGCTTGTGTGTATGTAAGTTTTAAGACAGAGAAGTATCAGAAATAAAAAAGTATTTGCAAAGAATGTATAAACTTATTAATAGATTATGGAACTGGCACTAATGCTAAGAGAGCGAAAAACAAGTGTTCTGCTTGAATGTCTAATACAGACTGTCTGAAAGAATGCCTTCTAATTATTATTTCAAATCTTCCCCGGTGAGAAGAAGGGGTAGAAGACAACGCTAACAAGTTCATGAACTCTAAAAGACAATAGTGGTCTTCTACCTGAATAGCCCTTTTTGCCAGCGAATGTTACATTTTTCTTAAATAAAATATATTTGAAAATATATTTCTGGCATCCATCACATTATATTTTCCTCCAAAGAGCTATCTAGAGTTTATTATACAATTCTACCATCTAAACTAAACAAAATTAATTAAAAAAAATAAATAGAATAGAATAAATTGATACAGGGGGGGGGACTCAAACCTAGGCACTGCAGCCTACCTATTGAGGCTTATTGTGCTAACCCCTTAATATCTAGTAGAAGAATCCTCCCCACTTCATGAGGTCCAGAATCTTCCCCACCAGTTCTTCTTGAAGTACGATTTCCTCCGGACTCAACGTACCGAAGAAGATCTCGTACCTGGCTCTGCCGATTGCGACGCAATTAAACAACAGGTGAGAGGCCGTCTCCTCCTCCTACTCCTGACACAATCTACACAAGGGCTTCGAATCAAATAATCCCACCTATTTTCCCGAATGTTTCTTGCCGTGTCAACAGGGCCTTATCAGATAAATCTGATACCTGCTTAGAACCAGGGTCTCTCTGGTTCCATTTTGCCATGTTTTGCCACAGTACTTAAACCTCCAAGGACGATTATGTTCACTCCGAATTCCATTCACTCAGAGACGGTCCTCGCCATACGTTTGGCTATCCCCAGAACAGGTTCCGGCACACGCAGAAAAAAAGGGGTGTTTCCTCTATTCCTGGCCAGTTGGTCGGCTAGTTCCATTACCTTTTATCCCCTTGTGTCCCGGCACCCATACTAGCCGTCCATGTATTATCTGTGATATATGGCACAAATAAAAATGTATCACTTTTATTTGAAATATTTTTCCAAAAAAAAAAAAATAATTTTGGAGACTTTTTGAGAAAGAGAAGGCGCTCCGCACAACTCCGCTCAAACAAACAAGTATGGTAACCCCTATCACCTTTTCTTTTGGCCAACCCCTACTAAACTTTGTAATCATTGTAGTTTTAAATAAACTTTATTAATTAAACAGTACCAATTAGATCAAGTAATGCGAGTGTTTAAAATCAGATTTGTTTTCTTTCCCTCATAAATTACTTAACTGAAGTTAATAATGATTATATACAATTGATCTTGTAATCAATTCTAAGTACTGATAGATCTAATGAAAAGATTACTTTTAAACAATGCAAGATGTTTAATACAAGTAAGAATTTAATTACAACAAAAGTCGAGTCATCCCTAGTGTGGATGTTAGTTAAGAGAGTTGTGTATATCCAATAAAAACAACAGCAGTTTACAAGCCAGCTAGTAGAGAGAGACACAGAGAGACAGAAGAGAGATAGTTCGTTGTATCAAGCGCGCTGGCCAGAGATACCATTCCATTACTACCTGGCGACAATATAGTTTTTGTTGGCGTTCCTATTCTCACAACCATTTAGTGAACGCGCAGAGTTTTTACTTTTTTTTTTTGTTTAGTTTAAATGTATGTTACATAGGCCTTCCACATACTAGGCATTATATTGTCTTCTATTTTATTTTTTGTTCTCAACTCTTCCAGTCATTTTAAGTTCCATCTTCTTCAGTGAGTAGAAAAAATAAAATATAAAATTATATTAGAAAAAAAATAAAGTTTTTTTTTCTGTATTTTCAATTTACAAACAATTCATTTTATCTTTTATAAACACTATTTATTGTACGTGACTAGTTTGTGGTTTATCGGATGTTTGATGGGTGTATATTTTTTTTATAGAATTATATATATATATATATAAATAATGAAATGTTAAAAGAAATGGCACCCGTCGGATTTTATTAAAAATAACAAAGGCAGCTGATAATGTTAAAAAAAAAATAAAATAAAATAAAACTCTATAAAACATATATATATACAACGACGTCACCATCCTGATCAAACATATTTTTATCCATTGAATTATTTCATATAAAATTCTATCATTTTGTGTCCATGGTGAGATTGTTTACATCCATTTTTTTTATTTTTTATTTTTTTAAGCAAGATTTATTTTATAAACTGTAAGAAAATACGCACTCTTTTCTAAACTATTCAAAAAAAAAAAAAAAATCTGGTGTAAAAACACTCACACAACTTTCTCTTACTCCAGTTCACAAAATTATAATTGACAAATTTTACAGTTAGTTCTAAGAAATTTAATGAAATTCGCGGAAAAAAATGTTCGGGAAAAGCGCAACTTCCGGTTACTAATTTTCTTTCAACACGAAATTTTGCCCATCTATTTATTTCTAATTAATTTTGTTTGGATGCTAGAATTGTATAATCAAATATGATAGCTTTCGAGAAAAACGATAATGACTTACGAAAAAAATTTTAAAAAAATCGTCGAAGCCATTTTTGAGAAAATCGAGAAAAAGCGAAAAAAAAAAAAATTAATTTAGTAAAGTGGTAAAGTAAACGCAATTCCGGTCTTCCAAAATTTTTTTCAAACTCGGTATTTCAACAACATATTTAATTCTAATTAACATTATTTAGATGTCAGAATTGTCTAATAAACTGAAATAGCCTTTAGAGGAAGCCGTAACCCCACCCACCTCCCCCAAAAGTACCGTTAAATGAATTTTTCCAGAGAAATGTTTCAAATAAAAGATGTAGCTGTTTGTGTGTCAGTTGATCTACGAAGTTTCAAAAAAAATCGTCGGAGCCATTTTTGAGTAAAAAGTAAAGTGGTACTTCCGGTTGGTTGAGTAATTTTGATAGATAACGTACTGCCAGATCCCATGATAATACCTAAACGGAATATCAAGTTTCAACTTTCTACGGTTTTTCAATTTTGAGCTATATGCGCTCACATACATACATACACACAAACACACAGACTATTTGCTAAAAACCACTCTTTTGGACCCAGGGGACCTCAAAACGGATATTTCCGGTGAAAACTCGATATCGACAATTTGACCCGATTACATACTTCCTCTTACTAGGAGTAAGAGAAAGTAACTAAGTGATAGAAAGAATTAATCAGCAGTTTTTCTCAGAAAATATTACCGATTAGATATATATTTAAAAAAAAGTAACGTAATAAAACTTTGTTTAGATGAAAAACTAAAATGTGACATCAGGGTTTTTACGATGCGGACACAACATTTTATTACATTAGAAAGGTTCCCAATAAAACACGAGTTAGCTAGTTTACTGTACAATGTGTTTATTACAAAAAATATTCAGTAGTAATGTTGTGGGTCTTAAACAAGATTTCCTAGTTGATTTTGACAATCTTAAAATATTTATTGATAAAGATACGGAAGAACAATTGTTTAAAATATCATGAGTAAAAAAAAAAAATGAATAACTTGATTTATTCCGTTCCTTGACAAAACTGTAACAATATAGGACGACATTGGTGGATCCGGACAATATTTATATGAAAATATGTATTAAAGTAGTTTATTCATTAGAACATTAGCACCTTATATAAAATTCCAGACAAAAAAAAGGCAAATCATATCTTATGTAACATACATCACTTACATAAAAAATATCTATATATTAGTAAATAAATTATATTAATTATAATGGGGTTGATGAAGAAGAGAAATGGTGTGGTTTTTTATGAAAAAACTAGATATGGGTGAGCTCTGTATAATGTTAAAACTGACGCTGACTGCCTGGTCTTTACATTAAAATGGTAGAGCATGTAGAGTGGTGATGGGTGAGGTGAATGATACGTGTGACTGGCGAGTGAACTCTGTTTTATATCTATCTCCCCTCACTTTATTTAGGCAGTTTCTCCCACACTAATCCGAGAGAGTGGTCCTGCCATTTTTGTCCCTATTTCTCTGCTATGGATCCTCTCTTTGGATCCTATTATATAACCAATATAATGGGGTTTGATAAAAGTGAGAAATGATTTGGTTTGAATGAACAAAAACTAGATATGGGTGAACACTGTATAATGTTAAAAGTGAACACTGACTGGCTGGACTTTACACTAAAATGGTAGAGTATGGATAAAATGGTGAAAGGTGAGGTGAATGGCATGTTGTGACTGGCGAGTGAACTCTCATGTATATCTATCTCCCGTCGCTGTACTTATGCAGTTTCTCCCACTCTAATCCGAGAGAGTGGTCCTGTCATTTTTTTTCTCTCTTTCTCTGTTATGGATCCTTCTTTGGATTCTATTACATCGATAAATATGTGAATGGGCCCGCAATACTGGATAACATCTGGTATTTTATACATCGTAGCGTGTATATTTCTTTTATTCCTAACCCGGTTTCAGATTTCCATCCATCTTCAGAGTAAATTTATTAAAAGTTCGTGCAAAGAGTTCATTTCAACGCAATGTTTCTGTTATACTGGACACTTGTTGATTTGTTGATTGTCATACAATAAAACATAAAATTGTTTTTAACAATTTAATCATAATAATTGTAAGAGTTATTAGTTGAAAAATATTACACAGACTAGTTCATAATAAATAGTTAGTGCACTACTTGGTTTGTTATTATAATTATTACTTTTGCCATCTTGGTATCAATGAAAAAAAATTGCAACTGTTACTTAACTATTAGAAAACTTCAAACAGCAATTGGATGACAATAAAAAAACAAAACATAAAAGAAAAAAACACTACTACAAAAGCACTATCATCTATCAAAAAATTTAATTAAGCCGTTCACTCACATAGAGCAAATTCCAGAAGATTTCATGTGAAAGAATCACCAGACTTTCTTCTTTATCCACTTTTAATTACAACACTAATTGACAGATTTTCTTCTGGAATCTTTATTAAAAGTTTAATTTTCTTCATATCGCATAATTACGAAGTAGGCAGTCACAGATTAGACACAATGGCGTGTTTAGGTTATATCACAAATAGAGTGTAACTACATTATAGAACTGCGGTGCAGCGATATCATCCAGCCGGCAAAAATTACAACCTCTCATTTCAATTTTTTCAAAACAATGTTTTAAATAAAATAAATAAAAAAATCTGGTATGAAACACTTTTACCTACAATTTACTCAGTTATAAATGACTTAATAAAACCACTTATTTTGGTTACAAACTAATAAATAATTTTAGAAAACTATAAAAAAATCGATTCAGTAGACCACACTCCAGGCGAGTTTTTTCAAACTGAAATTTTCGCTACTTTAATTCTAATAAAATTAATTAGATGAAGGAATCGTATCGTATAATAAACGAAATTAGCAATTTTAGACGAAAACATAAACCCACCACATCTCCAAAAAATCCTCCTTCAAAAATGAATATTTCCAGAGAAATGTTTCAAATAAAAGTTGTAGCTCTTTATATGTGTAGCCTATTCACAAAGTTTAATGAAAATCTTATCAAGAAACATTTTAGCGCACATTTTAAACTCTAGCGCTAACTTGTCCTCAACCACACTTCCTTTGAACCCACAAAGGCGAGTGAGGCGCCGTTGGCCCTGTAATGGTTGCCCACTAGTCCAACACATTTAAGCATTTACCACCTTTATCAAATTTACTTATTGTACTTGTAAGCAGCTCATCCTTACATTCCCCCTCGAGTTCGGGCTTTTTAATTGGAAAATTAAAGTAAACATTTGTAAATGCAAATAACATCCGGTATTTTATCCTTTGTAACATGCATTTTGGTTTTGTTCCATGGTTTTCATCCATCGTCAGAGCAAATTCACCAAGTTCGCGTAGGTAGTTCACTTCAACGAAATGTTTCTGTAGACTCACACTTGTTGGTTGTATATACACAAACTTGGTGAATTTGCTCTGTCGATGGATGAAAATCCAAAACCGATCAGGAACAAAACCAAAATGCAGGCTACGTTGGATAAAAGACCGGATATAGCGTTTCCTCTAAATCGCAAAACTCTTTCCCCAATTTTCCTCAATGGGATACCCATTCCGCCAGCTGACCTTGGAAATGCTTAGACAAGAGACTGATCTGGAATCTTCACACATGACTCAAACGCTCCGACATCAAAATACGTTTTAGACTTCTCTCCAAACTGCTTGGGCAAATGCTCAAAATTATCACTCTCCAACTACAGACTCCTTTACATCCCCTTACTGAGACCACTATGGGCTTATGGACTCTGGAACTGTACGGAACTGCCAAGCGTTCCAAACTGAACCACTTCCATACCATATAATCCAAAATCCTCCACCACATTACTAACAATCCTTTCTATGTATCCAACCTTACCCTCCACACAGATCTCAATATTCCATTCATCAAAACTCTGGCTAATCCTTTCTATGTATCCAACCTTACCCTTCACACAGATCTCAATATTCCTTTCATCAAAACGCTGGCCTTTCTAGCAGTCATTGCAATTATCATATCAGCTTATTTACTTATTGTCCTCACGCCTTGGTCTAGTGGCTAGCGCACTCGCCTTTCGTGCGAGAATTCAGGATTCGATTCCCGTGAGGGTAAAGTCGGTGTTGACCCAGCATCGTGATAAAAAGTGGTAAGCTACAGTTAGTAGCGCCCTATGCAGGGAAGGCCGGAACTAAACGGCGTGGGATCTGCGACGTGCTTACCACACATGCTGCCCCCCTTATTAAAATCGCCGTCTGGCAAGCCTTGGTCCTTTATGGGCTGTTGCGCCATGGGGGGGGGGTTATATACCTATTGTGAAATTGGTTACAGTTATAAATTTCAAATAAAGGGTGAAAAAAAAAAAAAAACTTTTAGGTAGTATTCTAAATTACTAAGACGATTGCATTTAAAATTTAATATTGAACACTTCTGCCGCACAGTGGTAGCTTCCTAGGGAACTGGGCTGCCTTAGGCGGTCAGTGGGGCGGAGCAGTTATATATACATAATAAAAACGAACCGTTGTACAAATAAATAATACATTAGATTCCAATAAAGGGGAACGCAAACAAGGACTACTTTCATGCAAAGATTTCCTCCATTTCTTACTCCTTATGCGAGAGTTGCAATTATGAAGTATCAATACAATGATTTAAAGGAAGTATATTTCCTAGTTTTTTCCTCTCTTTAAGTGACCATAAAGTAGAACACAATTTTCTTGGCATTAAGTGGTGTTAAAAAAAAAAAAAATTAAACGAAAAGGACATCCGTATGACAAAAATAAGAATATATATGAGAAAGTAAAGGCATAAAAACATGATTACTGCTCTAGTTACAATAAAAAAAAAAAAAACCGTTATAGTATACAATACGTCACTTTTTAAATTGACCAATATTGTTAACGTCACGGTAAAAGTAAGACTGTTACAATGTAGCACAACTTATTTCATTTAGTACGGCCATATTTCACCACTAGACATACAACCTGCCAACTTATAGAGTGAAATAATAAATTACTATATTGTTTAAAAAAAAACTAAAGGAAAGAATAACAAGTATTCAAGTTTATACTTTTATTATAAGTTTGAAGAAGTCTTCGACAGATGTCTAAACTTATATATATATATATATGTAACAAAACAAGGACCTTTAACTAGAAATTTAGGTCAGCGAACTAAACTTGAAAACATCACACAATTATAAAGTTAAATAAACTAAGTCAGTCAGGTATGTGTAGCATTAGTTTCTCACCTGTATGAATAATTGGGAAAAGACATCTTTGAGATTGCTTTTAGTTGTATGGAAGTTTTAATTGTAAGTAGAATGGTTACGATTTAAGTATTCAAAGGCGTGTATTAATTGAAGTCTCAGGTTTACTACATTGAAATAAAAGCCCTTTCCCTTAAATGATATTTTTTTCTTACTTTCTCTTATTCCTAGTATTGTAATGGTGTCAAATTTTCGATATCGAGTTTTCACCGGAAATATCCATTTTGAGGTCCTTTCGAGTCAAAAAAAGTGGTTTTTAGAAAATGGTCTATGTGTTTGTGTGTACAATGTATGTATGTGAACAGCATAGCTCAAAAACGAAAAAAAAACATAGATAGATCAAACTTTATATTCTATTTAGGTATCACCATGGGAAGTGACAGTAAGTTATCTGTTAAAATTCCTGAATATTCCGGAAGTACCACTTTCTTACGATTTTCTCAAAAACAGCTCCGACGATTTTCTTTAAACTTATTATAATATCAACTTCACATACAAATATCTACAACTTTTATTTAAAACATTTCTCTGGGAAAATTCATTTAAGGTCACTTTTGGGGGATGGACAAGGGTTAGGTTTTCCTCTAAAGTGCTATTTCAGTTTACTATCATCTAAATAATATTAATTAGAATTAAATATGTTGTTAAAATTTCGAGTTTGAAAAATATCGGATGACCTTGAAGTGCGCCTTTTACTAAAATGTATTCTTCAGTTTCTGGTATTTTTTTCTAAAACGGGTCCTACGATTTTCTTTAAATTAGGAATATGAACTACACATATAATGAGCTACAACTTTTATTTCAAACATTTCTCCTGGTAAATTCATTTAAGAGGGGCTTTTGGGGGAGGGGTGGGGGCTATGTATTTCTCTAAAGTGCTATCATAATTGATTATACAATTCTACCATCCAAACAAAATTAATTAGAAATAAATAGACAAGTCAAAATTTTTTAGTTTTTTTTTTTTTCAGTTTTCGACGAACTCCGATGAATTTCATTAAATTTGGTTCATTATGTATAAAAATTTGTCAATTACATTTTTGAAAACTGGTGTAAGAGAAAGTTGTGTGTGTGTTTCACACCAGATTTTTTTTTCGTAGATTGATAATGATTTTATTGTCAGAACTTTTTACAAGTTGGAAATAAAAATTATTTCTTTCCTAACTAGTAATCTTTCTAGCCAAGTAAATAAAGTAATCCCATAACGGCATTACTAATACTGTAATATACTCGTAATACTAATATCCTAATGTTTGAGTAATTTGGGGATGGAGGGATCGTGCGTGAAGTTTAACTTGCCGGGATATAAATTTTGAAGTTCTCTGAGTACTAAACTAAATTTTTGGCAATATTTTATATATTTATGTGAATATATGAGTGTATGAACAAAATACATTTGCGAATAATAACATAAACCTCAAATTAAATTTTCCGTTTAGATATCACCATCCATTTGTAAATGACATAGCAATGTCAAAGCCTTCACAAAATATAACAAAAAGAAACAATAATTTATAACTAGTGGCCCCACGGCAGGTTGCTGCCTTTTCAATACAAAGGTATCAAAAGACGAGCACGGATAAAGCCCTGTCTATTGAACAGAAGCCACCTGGTCTTTGAAAGTCGCCAATGGGCGACCAAATCTGACCACTGACCTGAATCACTGGTCGCCGACCTAACCAAGGTCGCACGCTACTAGAGATGTCTTGACAGTGTGTGAGTAAGACTAATATAAACTTCGCCCCACTAGAAGAGAGGATCATTATATCATTCATCATTATACGAGTAGCCACATCATTATATCAGTATCATTTTACAGCAGCAGTTATACTTGAGTTCCGAGCGCGTCCCTATAAAAGGTTTATCTTATATTATTTTCATAGTTTGCATATTAGTTTATTTATTATAATCATTTTAAATTATTTGTTATTTAACTCTTAAAATTATTTATTTACTTTTATCAAATCATAGTAATTGTAGTTACCATTAGGCTCATTCAAATTATTGTTACAATATATTCTATTTTTATAAATTCAGTGTTAGTAATTCAAGCAATAACTCCCTAAACTAACTTCCGCCTAATAAATCCCTCTTCAAGACATCTAACTTCATACCTCAGGAATCACGACAATTGATTCCACTACACATTCTATCACTAAAGTTTCAATCATAATCCCCAATCATCATAAAGTATTATATCAATCATAATCCCCTTTAATTTTTCCTGGGTTTTGACAAATTTTTTTTTTCATACTTTGTGATATAAAAGAAAAAAAAACAACAGTAAATCCTAAATAAAATTGGGTGCCATTTGTTGGACAGACGTATTATGAACGCTGACAAATGTGGAGTGAGGAAAAAGACAGAAAATAAAAATCAGAACAAAATATTAATAGAACGACAAATTTAATAATGAAACGACAAACATGTAGTTTTACGACAAAAATAAAATAAAATATAGCGGCGAAAATATTTAAATGAAAAACAAAACTATGTAACGATATTGCATTCTTACTATATGTTACTTATATTGCGTCATATTATGCTATATTTATTACATATGTTTTTTACTTGCTTTTGTTGTGCATTTTCTTTACCATAATACTTATAATAGCGTAAGTGAATATACGAATACAACAATGATAATGAAACTTTTTTGATAAATAATTCCAAATTGAATTTATTTTTCTTAAATTTCCAACCCTTAGGTCAATTCTTATTTGTTTAATTATAAAAGTATTATAATATATAAATGATTTCAACAATTTATCCATAATAATGCGCAATAATATTATTTTATTTAGATTAACAAATAAATGCAGTACTTAAATAAAATAAATTTTATTATCTTTGCCAATGTATTATTAATATTGATAGAATTATCATTTTTATTGATTAAAACGATTTTTTAGCCTTTAATGTTTTTGTTTTTTTTTTTAAACACAAATTGTTCAAGTATTTTTTCTTTTTTCCCCGAAAGAGAGAATGACACACTAAAGACCAGACAGACACCTTAACGTTACTTTATTGTTTTATGTAATTATATGAAAAATTGATTGAAAATGCAGTTAAACGTAAGAATTATATTGGTAATAAGTAAATGAAAAGTTGATTTTCCTGTGCGGGCTACGTAATTTTTTACACTATCAACAAGCCGTTGGAAACAGTTAATTTTGTCGTGTTGAATATGCCGTTAGATGGGACATATATATCTTAAAATGCAATTTAATATTCTCCAATAATATGTGAAAATCTGCCAGATATATATACATATATATTGAGGGCTAGCTCTCTAAGGGGAAGAGTAAGTATCATCTCTGGAGATGCCAGTAATGTGTAAAGTTCGAGAGTAACCTGCAATGCATACATGTTATTCTGGTCTGCCTAACTAACCACCCTTACATTAGATCCATCCACCTAATAGATCCAATATTATATTATTACGTTACCTACTAAACAACAATTTACTCCAGAGGGGAAGTAGATTCTATAGCCACTATACCAGCCTTACAACATGAACAACCCTTTACCTATTGACATTCTCACACAGTACACATAGAGTGTAGTACAGAGTAAAAGTAAACTGATGTGCGCAACTAGTTGGTTGATTTTAGAGTACTCGTAGACTAACTACAGCAGTTTACTTCCACACTACAGTGTAACAACTTACGAAAAAAAAAATTCTGGCGTGAAACACTCAGACTAATTCCTATTATTGTAATTTACATAGTTAGAACTGATTAATTTTATTCAGAACTTATAATTTTTACTAAATTTTAATTGACTTCAATGTTATTTCAATGGGAGAAATCTAAGCTTTAAAAAATAGTTTTTTTAAGGGAAGCTATGGCCTTCCAACTTCCCTAGAGCCTCTCCTCTATTAAATGAATTTTCTCGGAACAAAATTACAAACAAAAATGTTATGTCTCTATACATAAGTCAATATACAAGTATTAATGAAATCCGATGGTGGCTTTATAGAGAAAATTGTAGAAATTAAAGATGGAGGACACTTGATGAGTAGTATAATTTTACTCAGGCCACACAACACATATCCAAATGGTTCTAAATATCTTTAAGATTAAGAGTTTTGGAACATAGATAATTTGCGACTAATTAATATAAATTTTAATACTCATCAGTAGAAATGAAAATAATTAAATTTTTGTTTGATAAAGTGTAATAAATTATTATATAAACAATAGTTATGTTTGGCCATTGTTAATCAAACGGTGAAAAAAATTAGTTGGCTGGGGGCAAAAGAAAAAAAATTTTTTTTCTTTAAAAGTTAATTGGACGTTTCGGAGATCTTTGGTGTCCTTCCTCAGGGGGGACTGTTAAGGAAGAATAGAGAGTTAAATAGAGAATGGAAGCATTCAACTCCTATTCTTCCTTAACAGTCCCAGAGGAAGGACACCAAAGATGTCCGAAAAGTCCAATAAACTTTTAAAGATAAAAAGTTTTTTTCTTTGAACCCAGCCAACTAATTTTCAACTTCTTTGTGTAATTACGTATTATATTATTTATTATTACATTTCATTCAACGCATAATCTTTATTACCGGATGATTCCCCCCGATAACACACTAATAATTTTCCAAATATTTGTATTTAAATAAATGAGAACAAATAATCCTCATGTTGGCAGAAATATGGTTATCAATTTATCTTTACAGTTGTAACGGCAAGAGAGAGAACACAGGCCCGACCGAGAGAAAAACAGACTCTCTCTGCTACTCTCTGACTTAAGCAGGATAGAGTGGGGAGAACCTTTATATTAGCCAGTGATCTAGACATACATCTATTTATCAAATTCAACAACCATATACATCGCATCGTGTCATATCTCTTACTCCCACCTTTTATTCTAATAAAATCATTACAAGTCCAGTGCAGTTTGTGTAAGCTTATAGCTGTAGTGGAAGGACGAAATCGAAAAATAATAGTTTTTAAAAATAATTTAGAATATTTTATAATTATCTCAAATTAAGAAAAAGATAGACATTCCATTGCAAAAGGGCTAGCCAGGTATACAAGTCCAGTTACTGGTACGGTACAAGAACAATTATGGCATTTTACTACCCCCTTCTCCTAACAGGGGAGGCACTAAACGTACAAAGAGAAAAGATTGTTTTAAGGACAGATTAGTGCTAGAAATCAAGGTGGAAACATCGAAAAACTACTTCAGGAATCGCCCTCTTCAAATCAGTGCCAGTTATAAGTTAAAACGTAAGAGTTTAGCATTTAATCCAGATTAATTAATTGATTTATACTTAATCGCTGTGATATTATAAAGCTATTTAAATTCAGTTAGAAAATATATTTATTTCATAATCAGTGGTGCTTTCTTGATTATATTCTTATTTCTATCTCAAGCAAACGTACAAGCCCTTTTCGCTACAACGCTCACGCCACAAGCTACCTACACACATCCACACCATAACATTACATAGCTATATTATACAGTGTCTTCATATCTCGTCTAATTAAGAGTGATTCAATTTGCAAGTAAAAATATCGGGACATGGAACTGTATAATGGGGTTGATGAGGAGAGAAATTAGGTTAGATGAATTAGACGAGAAATGAAGATACTGTATAATATAGCTATAAGCTTACACAAACTGCAATGGACTAGTAATGATTTTATTAGAATAAAAGGTGGGAGTAAGAGATATGACACGATGCGATATATATGGTTGAATATGATAAATAGATGTCTAGACTAGATGTGGATGACCACAAAATGATGCAGGCTACCACGGAAAATGTCTCTGAGGTGTTAGGTTATCAGCTCCTCTGCAGAAGATTTAGGAAGTACAAGTTCCATCCCAATATTTCATTCATTAATAGAAATATTTGCTCATCCTATATTTAATGATTCTAAAAATAATGAATTTTTCGAATAAGAAAAAAAAAATAATCTGGCTTTGAAACACTCACATGACTTTCTCTAACTGCAATTTACACAATTATAAATTACAACTTTTTTTTCAAAACTTCTGGTTTCTTTGAATTTTTTTATCGATGGGAGAATCAAAACTTAATAAAACGAGTTTTTTTGAGGATCCTACCCCCACCCGAAATTCCCTTAAATGAACCTTCCTGGATAAAAAAAATTCAAATAAAAGTGATATATCTCGGTATTTATAGTTAGCATTCCAAATTTAATGAAATCAGGTGGTGTTTTTATAAAATAAAAAAAAAAAAAAAATCACATTATGAAGAAAACTAGAAGTATTTTCTAAATATGCACTTCCGCTCAATAGAGTTTTATTTAAACTCAATAGTTTGGCAACATATTAAATTCTATTTAATATTATTTAGATGAAAGGATTCGTGTAATAAAACTAAATTAGTACTTTACAAAAAAAATCTGTTCCCCAACACTCCCCCAAAATCACCTTAAATGAATTTTCCCAGAGAAATGTTTCAAATAAAATTTGTAGCTCTATACGAGTATATACGATGGTCATTCAATAAGTAACAAGACCAATTGCTGTAGCTCAGAAATGTTTGTTTAAATCAATACAATAGTTTCAGGGTCATGTTGGCATCCTTGTACTTAGTTTCTCATCAGCTGTCCGAGAGCATTTGGTAAGCATAATCTCCAATGTATTCAGTTAACAATGGCGAGTACGCTCGAACACTACACCTCAGAAGAAAACAACGCTCACTGATTAGATTTTTTAGTTGCAGGGGGTATCCTCAAAGGTAGTGAAATCCACGAAAGAATGTTAAAAGTGTACGAGAATAATTGATTGAACCGTCAACCTCCAGTATTACATTGGTATTGTAGTAGAATCGTTTATTGTGATTCCTATGGTATGTAGTAGATGTCTTGAAGAGGGCGGAAGTTAGTTTAGAGATTTTTGGAAGTTAGAGCTCGAATTATTAACACTGAATTTATAAAAATAGACTATATTTTTACAGTAATTTAAATGTGAGAATGGTAACTATTAACATGAAATACTTAGATAATTTAAAGTTAAAATAACAAATAATTTAAGATGATTAAGATAAATAAACTAAGATGCACAATTATGAAATAAGTATAAGTAAAACCTGTATAGGTACTCGGAACCGCTGCTCGTATAACGATGTACTCGTATATGATAATCTAATGACGTACTCGTGTATAATAATGATCTACTGACGTACTTGTATATAATAATCTACGGACGTACTCGTGTATAATAATGCCCTCTTCCAATGGAGCGAAATTTATATTAGTGTTAGCAACACTCACACCAAGACATCTGTCCTAGTGTGCGACTTTGGTTAGTTCGGTGACCAGTGATTTAGGTCAGTGGCCAGCTTTATCGGTGCTTGCTTTGACCCTTGTATTGAAAAGGGCTTTATTGTTTGTTTGGCCGCGGCCTTGTCTTAAAGACAGCGGCCGACTAGGTCACTAGTTACAATTTATCTTTTATTCCTGCCATCCTTTGTGAAGATAGCAGCTAGCTGGAACCACTTTGACATTGCTATGACTTTATGTCATTACAATATGCTCACCAACAAAGTAACGCCTGCCATTCGAACGAAATGTCTTGAACTCTTGACTAAAGGCGTGATTTTTCTTCATGGAATGCGCGCCCACACACGGCACATTAACTCAAGAAACACTTCAAAAAGTAGGGTAGGAGATCCTTCCACATCCCTTCTACAGCCCCTACCTCGCCCCATCGGGCTTCCATTTGTTTGGATCCCTTAAAGAGCTATACGTGGGAAACATTTTCAATCTAATGAAGAAGTTAAAAATCAGGTGCAAAAGTGCCTTCCAGATCAACTCAAAGAATTTTATGCCAGAGGCATACACAAATTAGAAGAACGATGGGGCAAGTTGTATAAATGTTGCTGGGGACTGTGTTGAAAAGTAGTCAAAGTTTTGTATTCATTAAATACATCGTTTTTGAGCTACAACGCGATTTGTCTCGTTACTTACTGAATGACCCTCGTTTATGTAATTGATGTAACAAGTTTAACGAATTATCGCAAAAAAAAAAAGTGAAAAATCCATTCAGAAAAGTGGATTCTTCCAGTTGGGGAATTTTGACAGATAACTTTCTGTCGGATCCCATGATGATATCTAAACTGAATCTGATTTAAAATTGAACTTTCGTGATTTATCATTTTCGAACTTATGCTGTTCATATATACACACACATATTTTCTAAAAACTCTTTTCCGAACTAAAACGTGTATTTCCGGTGAAAACCTCATATCGAAAATTTGACACGATTACAATACTTCCTCTTTCTTTGTCAGTAGTAAAGAAAGTCAAAATAAAAAAAAAGAGAAAAAAGCGAAGTCCTTACAAGAACGATTCGTTTAATTTTTTATTCTTCAATTCGCATTTCACGCTTTTTCAACAAATCACCCAATAAATTTCAATTTTAATGAAATTTTTTAAAATATAAATTCAGCAATAAAGGTTCAAATAAAAAAAAAAATAAATAAATAAATATAAAAAAGATACAAATTATAAACGCATACACAAAAACACAAAGAACAAAAATATAGGTACTTTTATGTGTGTTTGTATGTGTTTTGTACATTTGGTATATGATGAAGATACGATACAGTCCATTACGGTATGTCAACTGTACAATGTTTGTAAAGCTAATGCGTATACAAGGGAGATACATTACACCGATCAGATAGTAGTGTCACCATCGTGTATGTATGTATACGTAATCCTTGTGTATTCATCCTTTCCACCAGTTACTACATGGTTCTCTTTTAAACTGTTACTCCATTTTGGATAACATAAACAAAAATCGGATAATAAAAATTGCATCTCAAATATTAAAAAAAAAAAAGCTAAGCAACGCTTTGTAGTATTGTTGGTTGTAAAAATGAAAAAACAAAAACAAAAATGAATTGATGTAAATAAAATTGTAAAACGACATTCTAATATTAAATTTTTGATTATTTATTTATCTGATAGATTACCAAACATTTAATTTAAATAAGAATTTATTGTATTTATTTCTAAAAAGATATATTAATTTGTAAATAAATAACAAAAAACTGACCAATTCATTTAAGGATCGATAAGTTGCGTGTTATATATCATAACATAAAACGTTCACCACTTACCTGAAACAGAAAATAAAATAAATTTGAATAAATAATAATGACAAGCTAAAAAATATAATAGAAGAGCATTATATCAGTTAAAAATTCCTGCCTGATATATTCCCAAATCCCAAATCATCTATAAAACTAAATGCTTCTTACTGGGACTCGTAAATGTTCCCGTAATCTGTTTTTTTACATTCTCAACCAAGCTTCTTTATCTAATTAAGATAGTTTCGAAGTTAACTAATAATGTTTTGTTAAATGTAAACACTGAAAACCGAAACCGTTGCTATTCACACAAAAGTCGCGAGCATTGGGCCAGGTGCTAACAAAAAAGTAAGGATTATTTTACTATTTGTTAGTGGGAAAACAGTCTTTGCTATCCAAAGTTCCTCTGGGTTCATATAGCTATTCTAAAGAAAAAGTAACAAGAATTGAAAATCCAAACATAATCCACTTAAGATAAACACCAATGCGAACAAGTTAACAATAACTTTAAAAAAGGGACAACCTAAGTTCTTCACAGACTTAAACTGTTTCCACCAAACTTCCTAATAATCCAAATAATCTCACAAGATGAAGATGAATGCGTGTTTTCCCATTTTCTCACAAAACTCCACCAAAAAAAAAAGGGATCCGGCATGAAGCCAATTATCTGGAGGTCTTCTTCAACCAATGTACTATAACGGATCCTTTAGGTGCCTGAAATAAGAGCATCAAAATCTCACTTTCAACTCAGTTTGGATCCCCAATCACTATTTTTGGAGTGCTGGCATCCTTTTCAATCCAATCAAATTCGTTTTAAATTTGAGTTGCTTACATGCCCTTCTGAAAAAAGCAGCTGCAAACTGGAAAATAGCGCTCAAGTCTCAAAATATACGCAGTTCCAGATTTTACATCGATTCTTGAATCGTCCATGATAATACCAAGTAAGGACCACACCAGACTTACTCGACAAACCATTCTTTCCTAGAGTAACTTAATATTGCAACATAATCCAAATTCAAGTCTTTAAAAAAAGCTTCTTCAGAATGTAGGGTATTTTAAATGCATCTTTTAGGCATTTCATATTCCGGCACAGTATTGTCTCAGATAAGAATATTCATCATATTGTGTTATTTGATTTATTATTTATGAATTTGATGTTTCCTTGTTGATGATAAAGAACTTGTAATGGTATGGTTGTTTGTGATGATGAACAAGATGAACCCATGAAATGGCTATTTACACTTAAACTCACTGGCTATTTACACTTAAACTCACTGTTATATTTTAAGGATACAAGTGACTAGAGAAGAGTATATAGAGGGTAGAGTCTTGGCTAGTTAGAACTCTTGATTGTTCTACGGTAGGTTAGTTAGCTTGATTCCAAAGTTGATGCTGAGACCTGGTAACTCGTCAATGATGATCTGGCCTTCAAATGGTCTACTTTTTATTCCATTTCTCCTACAGTCAGCATGTAGGTGACAAGTTGAAGCTCATTCGCCAATACAATGGGCGTGACAGGGGTAAGTAATGCGTAGTTGACATGCGCTTGGAGGCTCAGTAGTGGCGCCTCGATGTAGCTGCTTATGTTTAATTAGCTTTTGTGTGGCCAAATTCATGATGATTTGTTTCATATAACACTGTATCCATCACCTTGTGTAAGCAAAGGAATTAGCTATGCTACATGAAAAATGAGACTCAGTAGTTGTTGTTCATCTTTGGGGCTCAAAGAGGCTTTGGATAGCGCAGGGCTTGGCCCTCCTCTCTTTTGAATAATAATAAATAATACATGAAAAATGAAAAAGATACAACAGGTCTTAAATCAACTAGTGTAAGCTAAATTCGTCAAAAAGATAGGTGCCCATTTCCAGCGCTTTTTTAAGTGACTTTTATCTCTCCAAATAGAATTTTCCTTAAAAAGATAAAATTAACTAAAGAAATCATTGCCGCATTTCATGATGGAAATTAATGAGTGGAAACTTTGTTTTCATCTAGAAAGATAAGCTCCAACCAACAACAATATAAAGAGAGCACCACCACTCAACCAATATACACTCCCCCCTCTGTGTAATTTAAACCCTAATAAAATTTGACCACACCTTTATATTAAGAGAAGACAAGCTAAAACTAAGCTACACTTCTCTTGGTAAAGTTTTAGGAAATAATGGCAAGAGAATTGCTTCATTTCCTTAATCCTGGACTAAGTTGTGCAACTTAAGCAATATACATCTTACTGTGTATATTATACTTATTATATATCCGAATACCTTCACATTGAAACAATATACATAACAACTAGACGTTTCAAACTAATTAAATTTAAGGTAGAGTAAATACTGCCTATGCGCTTTATAATTATATCTAATTCAATATTATTTTATATCCTTAAAGAATGAAGTTGCAAAAAAAAAAGCAATTATCTAAAAGCATTTATAAAATGTTTTCATTATTTAACTATTCACAAGATATTTTAAAGTAAATAATTAAAGATAATAATTATTTAAAAATTCAAAGCGCCGAAATAAGCAGTGAAAAAAAGAAAATGAGGTTAGAGTTATAATGAATTTAAAATTTCCAAGTTCCCTAATTCAGTGGGTTAATGAAATATTACAAAACATTTGTAAAAACTTCATTTATTTCAAGTAAAAAGTAATTAAACATTCATAAAAGATAAGAAAATTAAGTTTTAGTATATAATTTATTAATTATCAGAATTTCAAAAACAGTTCTAAACAAGGAGTTTTTATTTCTATCATGGGATATCGTGTCTGCGACCATTTCTATGGTGCACTTCTACTGGTGCCTAAATCAAATCAAGATATCTCCTAGTCCTAACAAAAAAAAGCATCATTTTCATGCGTATTTCTTATATACAATGATTCAGCGAGGGTGTTCAATTATTATTATTCAAAAGAGAGAATGATAACCAATCCCTGTGCTATCCAAAGCCTCTTTGCGCCTACATAGCTACCTCTAGGCAGGATATATCATCCTCCGAAACTTTATCTGAGTGATAGCTTCATAGTCCGCTCGTGAAGAGGTATCGGAGTCTCATTCTTATCTTCAAAGAATCTACGTCGCCATCGCCATAGCATCTTTAGGTGTCCACTGGGAAAAGGTATTACCCCGTAAGGAATGTATCAGACTTTTATGGTCATAGTTGCTCAAAAGTGTCAGCTCCCATGACCTATATACCTGGAAAACTTTTTCCAGAGCAACGCTCTCTCTTGGCTTTCCCCTCAATTCTAATTTTTTGTTTTTATTGACTGGGTCACTTATCCCACAAGAAATGACATATTCTATACACGGGAATAAAACAGTTCTCTGGTGATGAAATCCATCATAGCAAGCGTTGGCAGCTTCATGTTGCCGGCTTCAGCCGCTTCACTGTTTTCTTAAGGCGCTCCTTCTCTTGTCATCCCACCTATACAGTACTGAGAATTGGTAACAACTTTGAGTACCAAGTTTCCCTAGTTAGCAGTGTCTAATTCCTTCCAAGAGATAGAAAAAATCCTATTTAAGCCCGGCAATTTCATGGCTTAGTTAGTCTTAAATCAACATTTAAAGAGTCTAAAACCTACAACCAAGAGCTTTAAAGCAATCGTCAAAAAAGAAACAAGCATTCAAACCTTACTATTGTAGTGGAATCGTTTATTGTGATTCCTGAGGTATATAGTTGTCTTGAAGAGTGTGGAAGTTAGTTTAGAGATTTTTGGAAGTTAGAGTTCGAATTACTAACACTGAATTTATAAAAAAATAGACTATATTTTTACAGTAATTTAAATGTGAGAAATGGTAACTATTAACATGAAATAGTTAGATAATTTAAAGTTAAAATAACAATTAATTTAAGATGATTAAAATAAATAAACTAAGATGCACAATTCTGAAAATAAGTATAAGTAAAACCTGTATAGGGACGCGGAACTGTATAGGGAACGCTGTAAAATGATACTGATATAATGATGTGGCTACTCGTATAATGATGAATGATATAATGATGATGATATTATGATGATTGATATAATGATCTAATAATGGTGATACTGATGATACTGTCGCTACTGATATAATGATCCCCTCTTCCAGTGGTGCGAAGTTTATATTAGTCTTACTCACACACTGTCAAGTGTGTAAGTAAGTTCTCACACTAAGACATCTCTAGTAGCGTGCGACCTTGGTTAGGTCGGCGACCAGTGATTCAGGTCAGTAGCCAGATTTGGTCGCCCATCGGCGACTTTCAAAGACCAGGTGGCTTCTGTTCAATAGACAGGGCTTTATCGTGTTTGTCTTTGATACCTTTGTATTGAAAAGGCAGCGGCCTGCTGTGGGGCCACTAGTTATAAATTATTCTTTCCTTTTGTTATATTTTGTAAAGGCTTTGACATTGCCTTGACATTGCTGATGATGTAATGACATAGCAATGTCAAAGCAATGTCAAAGCCTTTACACTATCTATTAACAAAAAACAAAGGGTTTCATCAAACAACTGCTTATGATAAGCAATGAACTGTCTGCACTCACACTCAAACGAAGCGACCCATAGTAAAAGTACGAATTATAAACTGGACATATTATTAGCCAACCTACAATTTCTACATCACAAAACAACATCGCTCATCAATCGGCCACACTAGTCTATTAAATAATCACTAATTATATCGTAAAATATATTATTATGAATTGCTGTGCAATTTCAAAATCAACATCAATCTTGAATATTTCACCATCAATCTTGCAAACCAATTATTAAAGATTTCATTTTTTCCTAGGATAGGTGTTCGCTCATCAATAGGTTATCTCAACAAACAGTGCAGATAATACAGACTTGTACAGAGAAATCAGTCAACAAACTACTGTTTTGGGACAGTATTTTTGGACCTGTCTGGGTTTTTTTCATAGTATCTGACTGAGGCCAAAAGTTATTTCTATTTTTTTTTATAAAACATTGTATTTTTCATTATTTAAAAATATAAATAATAATGAATGGAAATATGTAGTTTATATTACAGAGTAAGTTTACATATTACGGAAAACGCAATTTTGAAAATTTGACCCGATATTTAGTTTGACAGCAGAGTAACAGTAAAAATGTTCTGAATTATTTCTGAATAAAATTAAAATTTCATTTATTTTTGAACTGTTAAAATTAAAGATATTGCAGCATATATTGGCTGCAATAAAAAAAAATTGTATGGCAATCCGTCAAACTGCTACGTCATCCGCCACGCATCACGAGGCATACCGTATCTCCCTACCCCACAAGCTATTCAATTTAGCACCGTAAATGGAAGGAATCAAAGTTCCCTAGGACAAGTAGGGGAAATTTTTCTACAAGCATATATACCAGCTCTAGCAAGAATAAAACATTCACAAACTACAATACAGTCTTGAACACACAGTCTTCAATGAAACATCACCAACACTCTGCCATTCAGCCAATCATTTCTACTCAAGCTACCAGTTTTTCTTTATTGCTAAGTCCTTGCAGTACTCTGTATTCTTAGTTAGTTTACTAAGAATGTTCAGTTATTGTACTTTTCTCTTCTACATATCTCTGTCCAATCCTATAAAATCTCCAATACTAAGGATTTAATGCAGATTTAGTGGCCTCTAGATTCTACCTTTTACGCAGTCTATATATAAAATATGTAGATACTATTTGAAATTGTAAAACCAAATGAATGCCTAGAATCATGGTATTGCACTTATAACACAGTTACCCCTTCAAAAGTATCAAAATTAGCGTCAAATTAGATACAGAGCGCCAGGTGAGTGGTTACAATTATCCAAATACCATTACTAAGTGTGAAAAAGATTAAATATTCGTAAATCGGTGGAAACAAAAAAAAAATAATGGTAACAATAAAATAAATGTGATAATGGAATAACATTTGTCAGCAGATAGTTCAATAATAGTGGAGAAGAAGTTCCAATAGTAAGAGGTCTCCGCATTTGACAAAGTGGTCAGCGTTACGAAAGGATTAGGTCAGAGTTACGTGCCGTCGACCAAACATTGCTGGCTTCTCTACTAACAGGGTGACAAAAACTTATATGTTGGCCACAGAAACGGCACAGCCCTCACTTTATATAGGGTACACAAAAACATTCACTTTAAAGGTATTAGTTCATTTCTCTCCCACAAATTGAGTTTAGATTTTCGTTAAGATAACCGTAGCTATATTAAAATTATTAAAAAAAATAAAAATACTACTTTATGTTTTTTAACATTTCATAAGTTAATAGTGCTATTAAATTCAAAATAATCTACGATTAAAGTAAAATTTGATTTATTTGGGAAATATCATTTTAAATTGAAATACATACAGAAATTTTCCCCCAAAAAAAACTTCTGTTAAGAGTATGTAATAAAATCATTATCAGTAATATAAAAAAAAAGAGAACTTTAAATTTCCGTTGAACAGACTGAACCAATTACTGACGAAATAATGGGCAAACGTGCTGACAAAGTCAATTACAATTGCTCATAAAAAACCAATTTCTGCCAGTAATAAAGAATAAAAACAGATTCATTGTATAAACTTGGAAATATTACATACAAACATATAAAGTTCCCAGTATATTAGCTTTTTATTGGGAATTATATTTTTATGTTCATTGAATTTAATTTTTATAACATAGAAATTTTTCAAATGTAAAATACTATAAAAATACTATTACTTCTTCAAATTAAGAGCGATCTATAGATTTGGTTTCGCGCCCATACGAAATCAGAAATTTCTCTGAAGAGGCCTAATAATTACATGTAAAACTATCATAGCAAACAAAACGACGTGTTTACGGAAAGCCAGAGAATTTGTTAGTGTTTTAGGGTTAACCAATTAAATTATATACCAAAATTCTTTACCTATCATTTGCTACTATAATTTGCAACCAAAATGTCAGAAAAAAAATTGTGATTCGCAATCTTTTGAGATATACTATTGGAAAAAAGGACTAAAAGGCAAAGGCCGAAAAAAAAATTGTACAGTGGAAATAGAGGGGGCTGGTAGCACCGAAATACGACAGCATTTTCGTTAAACATTTCAAAAATGGAGATTATCAGCATTAGCCAAGATCCTTCCGTTATCATTGACGAGGAATAGTCGAATTTGTGAAAGAGATACGTATGCCAAGTCCAAGTCAGTTCCTAATGAACTGCCAGAGCGACAAGAAGCTAAACAGAGTGTGATGTGTGGAAAAATTTGCTCCAGAATTCAAAAGATGATCGGTTTTGGAGAAGAAGAATAATTACAAGTAATGAAAGGTGGATATTATTGAAAAAATTCAAAGAAACGTAAGCTCCAGCGAATGGATACCTACAAGTCCATGTAGCCCAGAGATTAGCAAAGATTGTTCGGGATAAAAGTCATACTTTATGGCAGACTCATTGATAAAAATCATTCATTCGCAGTTCTAAATCTATTCTAACCCACGCAAATAAATACTTTCATCCTAATATTTGTTTCACATGATATATAACAGTCCGAAATAAATTAAAATGTAATAAATGGATACTATAAACATTATGTACAAAGATATTATGAACACTCGAAAAAACACGAACACACAACACAATTCGCTTACATAAAGAAGAATCTCCTTCTTTTTCTGTAACGGCGCTACAACTCATTGCTGAGTCTTGGCTTCCTCAATTAGTCTCGTCCAGAGTAAGCGATCTTGTGCGGCTGCCTTTCGATATATGCTGCAATCATATATAAGGGTGTAACAAAAGTCTACTTTTTTTCTCTTAATCTTCAACAGTAATTTACTAAAAGTTACTTTATTAAACAACGCATTAGATCAGGTCAACAGGCTGTACCGTCCCCCCAAAGAAGGGAAAGATGTGAGAAAAAAAGAGATGTTGTGCTTGAAAGAGCTAGTTCCTGAAGGTGCGATTACCGAACTATACTCTACTTAGCTAGAACGTGTACATGTTTTGGCTGCAAAATATCTCTCTTGATTTAATCGAAAAAGTGTACTCCTTTAACAAGACAACGCAAGGCCGCAACGTTCTCAGTAATCGAAGATTTGAATTTTGAACTCTTCTCTCACGCAGCTTACATCCCAGATTCGATACCCTCTGAATACTGCGTCTCTTACCGCTACATGGCCCATTTTTTACATGGTAAAAATTTTACAAATATCTACAAAACGGGATGTTTGGAGTTTTTTGCCTCCAAAAACCCGTCGGTTCTGCAGCCCCAATGATAGCTGCAGGTATCGAAAGGACTTCAAATTGTTGGTTCACAGATATTGGTTCAAGAAAATGACAGCCTTTATTTCGAGAAGCCAGCTTAGTAGTTAGGTAAACAAATCATTTTTAAATTGTAAGGTAAAAAGCGCAAAGACTTTTATTACACCCCATTATATTTGGTTTTACTCCCATTTATAATGAGGCCCATACTTAGAGCAGAACTTCGAAATTCAAGAATGCATCTATTAACGCGCAAAATGACTTTCCGATGATATCGTCGGCATAGGCTAAAATTTGGACGAATTTGTTAAAAATTGTTCTGCCTATCTGAATTTCTTGGTCCCTTATCGCTTTCCCAAGTGCTATATTGAACAAGAAGCAAGCCAGAGCGTCCCTTTGCCTAACCATTTTCCTCTATGAAAGAACTCTTCCGAAACGCCAGCTTAGATTCACACTTGGCATTCAACCATAGCCATCGTAAATCTCGTTAAACATATTAATTTCTTCGGAATGTCGCAATATTTCCATCGCTTCATATAGCTATTTTCTCTGTTAATGCTGTCATTGGGTGCTTTAAAATCTATAAAGAGGTGATGAGTTTGTAGTAGGTTCTATAAGAATAAAAAGATATATACAACATTCATCACTCGGTTACAATGTCTGTGTCATCTTCAACAAAACTTGACATTCATCTCAATTCTCCTCCATCTTTTTAGAGCGCAGTAAGAGAAAGTCAAAATAAAAATAACATTTACTAAAGTACCCGTACCTCTCAGTTTGTATTGGACACTACTCCACCGTTTCCTTCATAGAGGCTTGTAGCTTGTCGAGAGCTCATTAAAAGTTATTTTCTACATTAAAGCTCTCTATATATATACCTTTTTTTTTCGACAAACTGAGAAGCTCCCTCCATCCCACATTTTTGTTATAGCAAAACTTTATTCCTATTATATTTTCAATTGGTAACATGAAAAGCAAAATATAAATTTATTATTATTTTTCTTTAAATATATAAAACCAAGTTTGATTCTTGAGAGGTTTACAGTTAAACAAAAAAGTTTATAAATAAAGAAAGAAAACAGAATTCAGAATAAACATTTATTTAAAAAAAATATATACTTAAATCTTAAAAATGATTTAGAAAAGTTTTTAATAATAATCATTTATATTTTGTTGATTTAAAGTATGATTACAAAAAAAAAAAAAAAAAAAAAATTACAATAAAAGCCTCGCTGTCTGGGCGGTTTCTTTTGAAGGTATGATTACCGTCATCCGCTTCTATATTAAACAAGTAATGCGCTCAAACCTCTTGGCGGCCATTATTCTTTATGTGTATGTGTGGGGGGGAGGGGGACTTACTGTGCGCTCTATCTTCAATAGAGCAGTCTTCCCATTCATAAATGTCACCGGTCTTTTGGTCATCTCTGACCATCAACATTAAGCTCACCGGACCATCTATTACGACAGTTAGGCTCATTTCAAACTTTCACACAGATAAACAACAAACGGATCTTATTTTAAAAGAGGATTTCCATACTTTTATAACATTAAATCTAAATCTATATATACTTATATAAAAATGTCTATTCAGTTTTGTGTTTCTAATTATTTTGTGTTCATATAGGGTGTAAGTTCATATTGTGCGTAGGTGTATGCGTGTGTGGGTGTTTTGTGTGTGTCTTTCTGTCTGTAAAACTGTAAATAATCTATAATAGATTATAGATTATGCTCATGCTCTGGACAAGGGAATATTGTGATCATATCATGTTTTCGAAATTGAACTTTCACCTGAAAAACCTCGGAATGTTGGGCTCCTAAAAATGGAACTTATCTTGAAGATAGATTCTTCACTATTTGGGTAAATAACAGTCACCTCTGTCTGACATTCATCCTATTGAGGTTGGAATTCTGCCAGGGGGAGTGTTCTGGGACCATTAATATACAGTATATTTACATACACGATATACCACCTGAATTTCTGAATATCGTTACTGCAATCTATGCGCATGACACAGCATCGGACATAACTAAAAAATTATTACTGGAACAGCATTTGACTAGCTTGTATAACCAGTAACATTACAAAAGTAAATTCAATATTAACAAAATAAAAACCCACAATATTATAAATTGTAGTGGAAGAACGAAATGGAAAAATAATAATTTTGAAAAATAGTTTAGAATATTTTATATTATCAAAAATCTAATTTTGTTAATATTTTAAATGTATCTTAGCGAAATGAAAAGAGTCCAGGTACTGTAATTTTGGGTCATTGTTATTTGGGAAACAAAGGCACAAAAATCCGTTAAATTAATACAATGCTACTTGGCCAACTGTTTTGTTAGAGAGAGCATTCTTACGGATAGTCTGTCTTCTGCCTTCAAACAAGACAATCTGCATTCTGCTTCCCAAGCCAGAATACTTACTTCAGGAATCGTTCCCTAAAAAAATCAGTGGCAGTTTCACAATATATTAATAATAAGTTTATAATATCAATTAACTTGTAGTTATTATTTTGAAAGAATATATTTATTGATAGCAGTGGTGACTACTTTCTTAATTATTCTTATTACTTCTCTCTTAAACATATATACTTACAAGCCCTTTTATTAAACCGCTCACGCCACAACCAACTACCACAAATACACAACATCACCAAACACATTTCAAAATAAAAAGTCCATATTACTCTAAAGAAGACGGAAGATATATCATCTGTGAAGTATAATAAACGAATCAATACCATTAAATGTAACTCAATATTGTAATTAAGTAATTAGGAAAATCATTTCAAGAATTTCAATTTTCATAAAGTATATTTTTATAAGAAGTAATGAAAAACTTGATTTTTCACGGGATTAATAAAAATATTTATCCATTTATATATTTAGAATATTAAAAAAAAAAAAATAATTAAATTTCTTAGTAATGATGATTAAAATCCAATAGATGCAAGTATTGAGCAAGAAAATAAATGGAATTTACAAAAATTACTTAAACACGAGGTAAAAACACTATGACCTCTTTGTAGCTAATTCGGGATGATGACTGAATATAAAAAAATATATATATATACATATATATAATACGAAAACACTAAAGCGCCTATAGCCCACATACCCCCCCATTTGATGGGCTTCTTCTCTGTAGCAGAAATGAAAAAGGTGATTTCATTAATAAAAGTGAATTTTCCTGGTATATTTTTTTTTTAATTTTAACCTAAATCGAAGCAGTGAGAGAGAGAGAGAGAGAGAGAGAGAGAGAGAGAGAGAAGGAGGGGGAAATGCTTTTAACTATATCTGTTACAGCTTTAATTTTGAATATTCCCCTCTCCAATCAGGTAACATCGGAAGCCACCCCTTTATTAACTTTGCATATATACTTATATACACACACGCCCAATTTTACATTTAATTCGAATAAAGAGAAAAACACAAATTGAAAAATCAATTTAATAATAAAAATATATGTCAATTGAGTAAATTTAAAAAGATAGGAATTAAGAGTTGTAAAGTTTGAAAAAAAAATAATAATTTAATGTTATTATTTAGCCAAATAATGATGGGGCTCATTTTGATTCCGATACAAGTAACGTTAAAGATTTTCAGATAATGGAAATTATCTGAGAGAGTAAAAACAAAAGCAGACCCACACTCGCCAATCCTCTTTAATCTGACTTTAGAGACGGCCGTCGCATGCAATAAGAACAAATCCGAAAAGGACATTTTACAGCAGGCTAATCCAACAACGGGATTACGCCGATGATGTGGTATAGGTAATAACGGCAAGAAGTAGAGCGGCGTTGGAAGCGTCTTTCAAGAATTTATAAGAGCACCTGAAAAGCTAGTGCGAAAAATCAACTGTTTATATGTGGTCAACCAGATGACCAAAAAAAAAAAAAACGCGTTTGGGGACTATAATTTTAAGGTGGTGGACCAATTTAAAATATCTGGAAGCCAGAGTTAAGGAAAATATAATACTGAATATGTGGATGGATCCGCAGTGCTAGATAACATCTGGTATTTTATCCGTCGTAGCATGCATATTTATTTTCTTGCTGACCGGTTTCGGATTTTCATCCATCGTCAGAATAAATTCACCAAGTTCGTGTAGAGAGTTCACTTCAACGCAATGTTTCTGTTACTTGTTACTCACACGTGTTGGTTGTATGTAAATTATGTGGGAGGTTACAAGGTTATGTACAAGGTTAATGTAACTTACAAGGAATTATTGTAAGTTATGATTAAACATTAGAAAAATAGTGTATAATAAATTTATTTTCTGTTTTGCAGAATATTCCATAACTAAATTTTTTTAATAGTGTTGTAAAGTATGCTCAGTATCTTATCAAGTTATTTTTATTCGGGGGGGAGGGGGAATAATTTATTTTAGGAGTATACTGTACTAATAGGAATAGATAAAGTTAGAAGGAAGGCGATACAAAGTTTATGGACAGTCAAAAGCTTGTACAAATAATACATAAATGTGAAATACATGCAGGGTTAATACAAGAAAATATGTAAGAAGGTTGGCAGCAAACGGCAAACTGGAGAAGAGTTAAAATAAATATTAGAGGAAATCAAATGTATTCGTTTTTTTATTTATCATGCTTGTTTTTAAATGAAATTAATTTATTTTTAAATTATAGTAAGAATAGGTAAGAATATTTTCATCGATGGATGAAAATCCGAAACCGGTTAGGACGAAAATAAATATTCATCTATGACGGATAAAATACCAGATGAAAAAATAATATATTTGAAAAAATAAAGCTAAAGTGACTGCACATAATAGGTGTTCGTACAACATTAATCAGGTTCTAAAGTTCCACCAATTAGCTAATATAGCAAAACTCCTTATTTATATGACCTATCTGAGACCGATGATATAATATTGATACGAAATTTTAGCTACTGACAAAGGAAAGCCAATGATTACTGAATATCTGGGAAATAAAATTATTCGAACGCATATATGGATGGGGGCTTGAAATATAAAATGTAATGCGTGGCTCAGAGAATCGTATGAGGAGCCAGATTTGGTAACCCTCCCTCCCAAAAAAAAGCACGATTGTGATGTTTAGGTTGAATTAGAGAAGAAAGACTAATGTTCGAAGAAAGATTTGCAAAAAAATTAATGAAAAGAAAACCGGCTAAGAAAGTGTCCATCTGTTTGCGATGCATAGACGATGTGATTTGGCGAAACTTGGAGTCAGAATACGGAAGCATGAAACTCTAGAAAAAGTGCATAATGACAAGCTATATTGAGGAGGTCCAAGTCCTTGCAGGACCGAAGCACCATGGAGTAGATGAGTGCAATTATTATGAACAGATTTTGTGAATATATTGTTTAAAAACTAAACTATCTGCTACTTAGCAACAATATTACCTTTCACTTAATCTAATGCTCTAATTGTGATAGACAAATTCTGGCAAACTAGGAACAGTTAGATAGGTTTTAAGTAGTATTCCAAATGATATATAGATGGCAGGACGTTACTGTTCATTCAAGTGGCACTTCAAAAGAAAGTAGAACTATCACAAGTTTTCTAGAACAATCCCCTTACAATATATCTTCCTTAGCAATAAATTCTCTCTGAAAAAGATTTCAAATAATAGTGAATCTTTATATAGAAAGAAATGTGTGGCAATATTAAAGGAATTCATGTGAACAATCATAATTATAAAATATGATTTGAAGAATATTTTAGTTTTAACGTTGCTATTATTTATTATATCGGTGCTATTTGAATATATCCTGTAATTTGGTTGTTTTAATTATCTCTAAACATGTAATTCTGTAACTATTCCAGTCTATCTATCGTATAATTAAAATGATAATCTGGGAAACTACTTGGATTTCTATGTTTTTTGCACTCAATTCTGAAGAAGTAGGAACTTTAATAAAAGTGACTGTTTTTATAAGGATCCGAAGATAGGGATCCATAGTAAAGAGAGAAAGACATAAAATTACACAGGATCACTCTCTAGCTTAAACCAGACTAGAGTGGGAGTAACTGTTTAAATACAGCTACTGGGGAGTCTTGCAGCAGAGTTCATACAGCAGTCACAACGCGTCAACAACCTTTCTCTTTACCTCTCACTATCATTTTATTATTTTAATGTAAAGTCCAGGCAGTTTGTATCACCTTACTATTATATAGTGTTCAGCTTTACTTCTAGTTCATTTATCTATTTTACCCAATTTCTCTCCTTATCAAACCCATTATATAGATTTATAACTTTAGGTACTGTCTTAGAGTTCTGGAGCTTCCTGCTCATAGATTGCCAAGGATTTTTGCTCAGGAAATAGTTAAAAGAAAAACTTATTGGTTTGAGCATTGGATTAACTTGGCCCGCGGACACTCTTGTCACTTCGATTCCTCTGCTGACAACTTGAGTCTTTGGAAAAACCAGTTAGCAACCTTGTTAGATAAGACAAGATTGGTGCATCGGGAGGAGTCTGCGTTGTGCATAAGTACGTCCTCGAGGTTTATTTACAATAAACACTTAGATATGAGCTGTAAATTATTCTCCTTTGACCGCCAGTCCTCGTCATTGCATTTAAAAGAGATGAGGTGGTTATTTAAAATGAGGGGCGAATTATTATATTTAAATTGTACGCCTTGGGCGGATAAGGAGGAGATAAGAAAGAGATGTTCCTTATGTAACCTCAATACTAGGGAGGATATTGTACATTTTTTAGCAGTTTGCCCTATTCTCGCAGAATTTCGTTTACGTTACCTAGGTGTACGTTTACTAACTTTGCACTCTTTGCAAGCCCTTCTTAATGCTAGTAACTGTAAGGGGCTTATTAATTTTGCTCGATCTGCCTGGCAGTATCGGCACCAGCTTGTGCGGGAATTTAACTTTTGACTTGTGTTTTTTTTATTAAAATATATATATAATTTATAATTTTTGTTTTGGTTTGTTTTCCACGGGATACTCGTTTTTGTTTCTTCAATTTTTTACTTAATTTGTTCTATTAATATTTCTCAGTAACCTTTTCATCATTAATTTTAATATTGTATAGTAATGTAAAGTTTCAGAATAGTTTTTACTTTTTCAGTATTTTGTATTTATGTATTTTTTATTTTATTTGCAGTATGAATATTTTTTTTTTCTCATGTATTACAGTAAACAAGAAAATATCTTTTATTAAAGGAATAGTATTTTTGATAAAATGTTTGTAACATCTTTCTCCGGCTGACGGATATAATTCCAAGCTGTAAATATTATGTATTAATCTTTCTGGATATAAAATTTTTAAATAAAATATTATTATTATTATTATTATTATTATTATTATTATTATTATAGATTTATATCTGTGCAATTAGTGTTCCAAGTTTAAAAAAGACATCGTAATAATAGTTTTCGAGAAAATTAAAAATAACTATTCTAAGAAGTTGCTCTGCTAGTTAACCGGTTATCTTCAAATTTGGAATCTATACTTCTAATGTATATTAGCAGTAAAAATCATACATTGTACTAAAGTGAAACTTGACCGAAAAATCTAAGGCTAAATTTCAAAAATGTTTGCGGAGAAAATGTTTTAAACAAAAATGATAGGAATTTATATATGTAGATAGTATACGAAGTTTAAAGGAAATCGATGAAGCCGTTTTCTAGAAATTCGCGAAAAACTAAAAAAAAAGAAAAGTCGAATTCCCGGTTGATGGATTTTTGTTCGGAAACCTTCGTGTCAGAGATGCAGTGTGGTAGTACCTAAATGGGTTTTTTGTTTATGAGATATTTTGTTCACACACACACACACACACACACACACACACACTATATATATATATATATATATATATATATATATATCCTATTTTTTACAAACATTTTTCTCGTATCTGGGCACTCAAAATATGTATTTGTAATAGGATTCGAAGACCAGCGTCTGCGATGGTGGGAAAGTACGCCAGGGCAGAGGCAGGCAAAACTCATCGCGCTCACACCCGCCCAGAGAAGCCACCGATTTCAGAAAGAGAAGGAGGAAAAGAGCTAAAGAAAAAAAAAATAATTAACGCCCTCCCTCCCTCTTCACCAACCCAAGTAGGCAGCGCGGAAACACGCTATCCAAAGGAACCCAAAACATCTAAACAAAACAACAGCAGAGCCCCAGGAGTACATAACAACAAGCCACAGATCCAAAAAGAAACAACAATAACAACAACAAACACATCCCCAACAAAAGAACCACAAGAATAAAATGAATAAAAACTTTCAGCTACCACTCACACACAACCACGCAATAAATACATCCACTCAAAGCCTCGCACATACCCATAACGTATAACCCATCCATACCCTACATCCCAAAACGTATATCCTAACAAGAACTAGCAATTGCCCAAACAACACACACAACAAGGGGAAAATTCCAAAAAAAAAAAAAAACAAAAAGAATAAAATAAATAAATAAAAATAACTCAACCAAAGCAATCCCTCCAACCTGCCCTAGCTCCGCCTTACAAGACCCCACGACAATCGGCGCTCAAACGCCTCGACCGCAAACTCCCTTAAGGCCTCAAAGGCCGGGCCATTCTCCAACAACAAAGGAAGAGAATCATTTCTCAAGCTGAGGTGATAGCCGAAAGGATATAAGGTATAAGGTATAAGCGGGTCTACTAACAGGGCACTGTAGGCTGAATAGGCACATGCACCACTTATTACTTGCAGACAACGCATTATGTCGTTTCTGCAGGACCGAGGAGGAAACCCCGGTGCACATCCTTTGTGAGTGTGCCCGGACTGGCAAGAACAAGGTTTCTTCAACTGGGGACTAGTAATCCTGAAGCCACGAGCTTAATGACGGAGCCACTTTCAGCTTTGCTAGGCCTGATTAGGAGGGCGAAGCTGAAGGATGTGCTATAAACTCAGGGGATCCACAATAGACCTCTTAATGTAGGTCGCAGTGGAATGAGGCGTGGCCCTCCCCAAACTAATCTAATCTAATAGGATCCAAAAGAGGGATCCAAAGCAGAGAGAGGGGAATACAAAATTGAGAATCTCATTCGCTACTTAGGCCAGACTAGAGTGGGGGACTCTGTATATATATACAGCTGCGCTAGCCCTACAGAAGGACAATCTTACAACAGTTAACAACGAGTTCAGCAACCAACTACTACCCTTTTCTTCACTCCCTCTAAATCTCTCGCTACCTAATTTCTATTTAACTGTAAAGTCTTGGCAGTTTTGTGTCTCTCTTTCATTATACAGTGTTCAGCATTTATTCTAAGTTTATTTCATCTCATAAACCCAAATTCTCTCCTTTTCATATCCATTATAGTATTTCCGGTGAAATCTCAATTTTGAAAATTTGACAATAACACGTATATACTTCCTCAATTTACTTTCTCTTACTAGAAGTTATCATCTACTCTCCCTTCCCATGAATAAAGGAGCACACATAGTTCACACATTATTTACTTAAAAACCACTTCAAGGCAAAAATCATGAAGCATCTCTCAGAGGGATGGATATATACAATAGAAGAAAAATGAAAAGAAAAGAAGGTTTAGATATATGTTTAGAAAATGTAAGAAAATGCAAGACCTGCAAAAAATTATGAAGAAGGAAGAAATGTGGTGAAAGGTAATAACAGACCTGAAGTACCGTAACAAAAGGAAATTGTTAATTTAGTGTAAACATTAACAACAACAAAAACACATATTTATCTATAAATCTTTTTAAACGTCACTATAGCTATCCACAAAATGGCAAATGATAAAAATTCCCTGTAAAAAAAAGTGAAATTTATTCTCGAAATTCTTGAGGCAATGTTCTTAGAAACTTGTAAAATCAGCTTCAGAAGATTCTGATATATAATGTTTCAGCTTTAATGTTATGAATTCATGATCAATGGCGGATTTTGAATATCCGGAAACACATTCGATATATTCGCTAAATTTATCTATTACATTATAATAATTATAATATGCTATTATTATAATATAATTATAGCACACTCTACAAAACAAGATTTTAAAATGATGAACCTCACGGAATAATTAAACATACCTTGCCTTGTAAATATTGAAAAACCAATAACTATTAACTTTTCATATATATATATATATGAAGCCTATTTATATATATATGTATAGCCTATATTTATATATATTTTATAATTATATATAATTATATTTATTATTATATAATATATATTTATTAATATATAATTATATATATTATATTATATATTATTATTTATAATTTATAATTATATATAATTTTATTTTATATATAATATATATAAATATAGGCTATATATATAGCCTATTAATTTTTTTATATATATATATATATAAATATAAAATTATTAGTGTTTTTATTATGGAACTTAATCAGCTCGCTTCGTGTTAGTGTAAAAACTTAAAAAGATTAAATGTCCATCCCCATTAGGTGTGAAATCGCATGTTTACTTAGCTAATGGGTAGCAACACATTCATTTGGTTGTATCATTGGTAAATACTAATGCATACATCTAGATATATGGTCAAAAAAAAAGCAAAATCGACCTTTTAAAAAATAGGAAATAGGCAAACACATGCTCTTTAGGATAAAAGCAAAAACTTTTTCACGAGAATTACATAACTGAATTTAAACTGAATTAATATACCGAGAATTTGAAAGATCTATTGTGCCCCCCCCCCGGAGCCTCCTCAGTGCACTGCCCATTACCAGACAGTGAGCTGTAGAATGCTACTAAGAAGAAAAAATCTAAGGGCAATACTATTGGACTCGAACCCGGATCTCCAAGTTGCTAGTCTAGGGCGCTACTACTGAGATCCTTCCCTAAATTGAAATATAACTGCAGGCTCCCCAAAACCCCTCTAAAATGTAAGTCGATACTTAATCCCCCACCAAGTTATACACTAGGTTCCTTTCTTTTTTTTTGAGCGAATATTAACTTCCAAAGAATAAATCTGGTCAAAACTCGGATTACTAGAAAACTTTCATTGTCTTTTCATGTATGCTGATGACCTTTAAAGTGATGGTATGAATATTTCTGGATTAGCAGCTTAGAGAGAAGTCCTCCCAAGAATCCCTAAAAAATATAACAAAATTGGACGTACCAGACATTGAGGTTTAAAGAAGATCAAAAACTTAATTAAGTTAAACTATTACTTAATATTGATGAAAAGAATAAAAAGAATAAATTGATTGAATAAAAAGAAAGAAAATTAAAGAAGTCTTTTTTCTTTTTGTTACTTTGTATAGGTGCGCATCAGCTAAGGTCCTTTGCACCTACTGCACTTATTCATTTATTCTTGTAAATCATAACTAATCTACATTGTACTACTAAAAATTTAAAACCTAAGCCACATACACAAACTTTCACTAACGATCATTCTTCCTATTTACACAAGTGCCGGGGTGCTAAATCCCGGCTGCAGGCCCTACCTTCCAAGAATTACAGTGGCTCCCAAGTAGAGTAGACTTATTAAAAAATTAAACGATTTTACCACTCCCTGCATTTCATTTGTAACCTACTCAATTACATTCTAAACCTACCTTGATCATACTAGCCTAATAAATACATTCATCCAAATAAATACTCTCACTCCATGTGAAAGAACCTAACCATACAAACCTATAGGTAAGTCTACCCGATAGATAAAATCGCGCAACTCGTGTCTATGAACAAAGTTCAGCAATTCTCGATAGACAGTCGGGAACAATTTGGGTGTTCTGCAACTCTCCATAGACAAAAATCTCATGTGTATAGGTCACCCATTTCAAATGGAAATCTTGCGATTTGTTGCGCAACATTTCGTAGTCTGGACGTGTTCTATGAACAGAAACTATATTAGGCTGGTGAATGAGTCCTATCAATCGCCAAGGAAACGGAGCGTGACTGCCAACCTGGGATGGTTTCCCTGAAATTCATGTGATGCTTGACGATTTTTCCCCCAACCATCAGAAGTAAATCTTCAAAATCAGACTCCCCCCCCCAGTGATTTTCCCGTCAACCGTGTGAAATTCCAGAATTCCAAGGCATCTTCCAATCTCAATTAATCCAAAAGATTTTTATCCCTCTAATAAAAACTGCCTGTCCACCAATGTCGTCTTCTTTTTCTGTTTTTTTTCCTTTCAAAAATAATAACGAAGTGGCTATCAAACCCACAAGCAACAATGTCTCCGGCCATTACGAAGTATGGTTCCAATACTAACCTGAGACATTGTATGACGCGTGACTAAGTCTACAAATTGTTTTGAAACTTGTTGCTAACAGTCTATGGATAATATTCTAGAATGTCTATAGACAGTTGCACGATTTTGTTTACCGTTGTGGACTTACTTTATCATTCACACTAACTTTTTTACTTATATACATTATAAAGTAGGGTACTTGATATTCCTCTACTCCAGTTTACGCTAATCGTATGTAAATAAAAATATTTACATAAATAATCTAATCGTGTATATGTATAAAAAGTAACCTACTAACAATATTGTAATTCAAAAAGAGCCATTTATAAATGCAAAAAAAGAAGTCATTTTAAACATTCAGATACTTTTGAAAATACGTTAAAGGAAATTAAAATTTTATTAATATAGTAAACAGAATGACAAAATATTGAAAATCCTAAACCATCATTCAACGCCATCATGACTAACAAAACAATTGAAACATTTATCCAATTCATTAAAAAAAAATTACTACCACATGTGAAATATGACCTAAAACAAAAAAAAAAATTGTTTATAATGAATCATTACTATTTTATCACAAATAACAAGAAATATAATAGTGAATGAAGTTTTATTGTTTGCATGTTATATTCAGTTTACGTGTTAATCAGTCATTCTATTTTACAGTGAACATAAAATAAAGTGTTTGCATGCAATACCTTAATATACATATTTTCTAGACAGCTCTCTTCTTTAAAATTTAACTTTACAGCTGGTTTTCTTTAACAGTATTCATTTTCAAACTTACGAGTTAGACAATTGATTATGTAATAAATATCTAAAAATAACTTCCAATATTACACAAAGGTACATATTAATGTAAATATTTATATATTTTGAAATAAAATTGTATTTACAATAATTGCATTATTGTAAATTATTAATGGTTTTTTTTTCTCAACAGCGTTTACATGGAGTAAATAATAATAGAAATATTATTTATAGTAAATGCAAAAACATTATTGATTTCCAATATTTAGGTCGCATACTTTTTTTTTTATATATACATACTAAAACAAGTTATGGTTAGAAGATATTTAAGAAATAATATTTTATGTGTTTTACAATTATTACGTTAAAACTGTTTCTTGGCAATTGTTCTCCAATTAAACGTTTAGTAAAGAGCCTTGTTTTTCAAATAGGCTTATGTTTTCTACTACGATAAAGATCTAGTGGACGGCGGTGTTAGCGATAAATATTTACATTGTTGAATATGTGGATGGGTCTACAATACTGGATAACATGTGGTATTTTCTCCGTCGTAGCATGCATATTGATTTTTCTTCCGGACAAGTTTCGGATTTTCATCTATTGTCAGAGCCAATTCACCAAGTTCACTTCAACGTAATGTTTTTGTTACACTCACACTTGTTGGTTTGTTGGTTGTAAATATGTGCGGGAGTTTACAAAGTTATTATAATTTATTATTAGATTATTATAAATTATTTTGTTATTAAAAACACACACACACACACTCACATGGTAACATAACCTTATAACCTTTCGCACATATATACAACCTACAAACCAACAAGTGTGAGTGTAACAGAAACATTACGTTGGCGTAAACTCTCGACACGAACTTAGTGAATTTGCTCTGTGGATGGATGAAAAACCCGAAACCGGTCAGAAACAAAAGGAATATGCATGCTAAGACAGATAATGTGTTAGCAATAAATATTTACATTGTTGAATATGTGGATGGGTCTACAAAACTGGGTAACATCTGGTATTTTCTCCGTCGTAGCATGCATATTGATTTTTCTTCCGGACAGGTTTCGGATTTTCATCTATCGTCAGAGTAAATTCACCAAGTTCACTTCAACTTATATACATTATAGAGTAGAGTTTTGTGTTACACTCACACTTGTTGGTTTGTTGGTTGTATATATGTGCGGGAAGGTTATTATAATTATAAGGCTATTATAATTATAATTATAAGGTTATTATAAATTATTTTATCAATAAAAACACACACACTCGCATGGTAACATAACCTTATAATTTACCGTACATATATACAACCAACAAACCAACAAGTGTGAGTGTAACAGAAACATTACGTTAGCGTAAACTCTCGACACGAACTTGGTGAATTTGCTCTGACGATGGATGAAAATCCGAAACCGGTCAGGAACAAAATCAATATGCATGCTACGACGGATAAAATACCAAACATTTACATATTTAGTTGCTGTATAGTTGCACTTCCAGTTAATAGGTTATAATAAGATCTGAATCATTAAAGATTTATAGGATCCGAAGAGAGAAGAAGCAGACATTAAATGAATCAAAAGTTAGTTACTCCCCCAACTAGGCCAGACTAGGGAGGGAGAATTCGATATATAGATATATGTTACGCTCAAAGGCCGAAAATGCTCATTCAGCGAAAAAGCAGCTTCACAGCGCGTTGTAGTCACTGTGAAACATCCACATCACGAAATTCGTGTTATAGCTCTTATGAAAATGCTCACGACGCGTTGTGGCAATCACAGAAAAAGACCACATAGCGAAATTCGTGTCATGGCTATCACGCTATACGATCACAACGCATTCTGGCAATAAAGAAAAGCCATGACGCGTTCTGAGCACTAGCTGGTGTAACCATATACGACGGACAGGTTGTAACTTGTCAGCTTGTAGAACGATGCATTAAAACATCAGTAGAGTTGTTTATTTATTTCTTGTCTGTTTCTGAGGGTGAACGTATATCAGCGCTAACCATGACCAATAAAAAAGAAGTGTTTTGTGATAAATTACGTGAGTTTGTGGAAAGAAGCACCAATCACAGTTTTTTCCATGAGTATAGAAAAATATGAAATGTTACTTAATGAAAAAAAACAGTCTCAGCTTCTTAAAAAAAAACAACCAGTCTCCATCTTCAACGCAGTATCGTCGTCTTAAACGATATTATGTCTTAAAAATTGGTAACACTGAAAAATTGGTTGAAGCTGGAGCAGATAGCACAAGTTCAAAAATCCGTTACTTCTGCAAAACAGATGAACATGGTTCTAACATGGTTCTAATACGCGTCATGGTTTTTTTTCTTTATTGCCAGAATGCATTGTGATCGTATAGCATGATAGCCACGACACGAATTTCGCTGTGTGGTCTTTCTGTGATTGCCCCAACGCGGCGTGAGCGTTTTCATAAGAGCCATAACATGAATTTCGCGATGTGGATGTTTTACAGTGACCACAACGCGGTGTGAGCTGTTTTTTCGTTCAATGAGCATTTTCGGTCTTTGAGCGTAAAATATATATATATATATATATATTTAGAGAGAGAGAGAGAGAGCGATGGCAAACAGTTTAGGACAGTTTTTACTACCGTACAGCAGCAATAGTCAACAACCTATCTTCTACTTACTTCTAATAACTCAGCCAGTCTGTCTCTTTATTATTCTCTCGCTACCTAACTTCTATTTAACTGTAAAGTCCTTGCAGTTTGTGTGTTTCTATTTATTACACAGTGTTCAGCATATCATCTAGTTTATTTCTAATCTCATTCCTAAATTGATTCTCTCTAATTCTCTCTCTCCTTCACATATCCATTATTAAGGTATTTCTAATTTCGATACTAATGGTGGATATGTGTTGGATGTATGTAGTGTGGCGTGAGCGGTTTTGAAAGTGCGTATGTGTTTACATGTTTTAGAGAGAGATGTTTAAGAAATAATGAATAAGACACCACTAGTTTACAATATATATATTGCTTACTATAAATGATTTGAGATACTATATAAAATAGCAATAATATGTTAATTGTAATAAATTAAATAAAATTATAAATATACAAAAACTCTCCCACTTAAATATTCTTGTAGCTAAAATGACTTAAACACAAATTAATGTTTTCGTAATACTGATGCTGACAGTTGGGCAGAGGGAGTTCTGAATGCGACTATTTGATTCTAGTTAAAGTTAGTTGATTCTATGCTATTTATATATTATTTCCTTGGATACTAAGGAGGGGTGAATTGTACAATGGATTTTGCCGAGTGCTTTGATTTGCTCTAACGGTTTCTTTTTACCTGCCCTTTGTCTTGGAATAGCAATGACCTCAGTCTCTTCATTTTGCTGTTCTAAATTACACTTAAAATCTTTTTATATTTTCACGTCATTCATTTTTAGATTCTTTATTCAAAACTAACATATTTTTTCAATATTATTCAATATTTCCGTTTTGTTTGTTCCATTACACTAGCGATGCATTTAATTTATCTTAATATTATATAAGTACCATGTATTGTACAGGACTACCATTTTAGAGGAAAGTTTAATCATTGCAGAAGTTTCCCAAAAATCAATTTTCCTGTTGAAAAATGTTGAAAAAAAAAAGTCATAAGCACTTATGAAAGCAAACATTATACGAAGACATTTTTCATGTAGAAGACATTTTTTTGAAAACCTTGTAGTGGAAGAACGAAATGGAAAAATAATAGTTTTAGAAAATAGTTTTGTGAAAATTAGATAGTTCAAATAGTGTATTTAGTGATGGGTACAGAGCCAGGCATACTACAATGTAGGTCATTGCTATTAGGAAAACAAAGGCACAAAAACCCGTTAGGCCAACTCTTTTGTAAAAGAAAATCCCCCGCTAAAGAGAGCATTCCTTCAAGACAGATTTGTTGTAGACACCAAAGAGAACACATCAGAACTGTACCAGTTTTAAGTTATAACATAAGAGTTTATTCCAGTTAATTTATAAGCTTATTATTGTGATATTTTAAAGTAATTTAATTTCTCATAGAGAATAATATATCTATTTTAAAAGCATTGGTGCTCTCTTGATTATTTCTTAATAATTCTATCTTTATCTCAAACATACTTGCAAGCCCTTTTACAACATCGCTCGTGCCACTATACAAAACTCAACACACCAATCACATTTTAACTCCAAAAAACTGGAGCAAAATACTTTCAGTAAAGTCTCATTTCCGGTTAGTGGATTTTGACCCAAATATTTATGTCTGATGAGATGGGTGGTAGGGTGGTACCTCCATCAAGGAAATATCAAGCTTGGGGTTTCCGCGATTTTTCGTTTTTGAGATATTGTGTTCGTTCACACACATTCAGTCCATTCGTAAAAATATTGTAATTTTTTGTTGTTGTTGTTGTTGTTAAAAAGACCGCAATAATTTCTTCTAACAAGGAAGAGAAAGTAAAAGAAAATGCTCTCACAATTGAGCAAAAAATATTTACAAAATCAGAACGTGTTATTTTTAACCGATAGAATGGATTTGGAAATCTAAACAGTTACTTTTTCTTATAAATTTCTTATTTTTTAATTATTTTACAGTTACAGTTGTGAAGAAATTACTGTTAAAATTATCGAGTCAAATGATGCCCCCTTCATGAGGCGCACGTCCTGCAATATCAGCACACGGCGTCCTGACAAAAAGTTTGAATATCACGTTGGGAAATGGATTTTCCGGTTTTTCCTTCATTTTTGTTGCGATTTTCTTTAAACTTTCTTTACATAATATTAAACTTTTATTTGAAACATTTTCCGGGACAATTCATTTTAGATGGGGTTCTGGTTTATGGAGGTGACATGATTCTCTTTACTTCTAAAAGTGCCACTTCACTATACTATACGATGATATGTCATCTATATAATAATATTAAAAATTAAATATGCTGCCAAAAATTCCGGAGTTTGTAGAAAACCGTTTTGAAGACTGGCACTGAACGTTTCTTTTTCTCTCTCTCTCTCCCTCTTCAGTTTTTTCGAATTCACCCTAAAGCTGACGTTTTATTGACGATTAGACTACAAACATTTAAGCCAACATGTTTTTTCTTTTCTTTTATAAGAGGAAGTATTGTAATCGTGTCAAATTTGTGATATCGAGTTTTCATTGGAAATATTCGTTATGAAGTCCCCTCAGTCCAAAAAAGTGGTTTTTGAAAATGGTCTATATGTTTATATATATATATATATATATGTGTGTATGTGAACAGCATAGCTCAAAAACGATAAACCGTTGAAAGTTGATATTCTGCTTAGGTATCACCATGGGATTTGACAAAACGTTACCTGCCAAAATTCCTCAACCGGAAGTACCATTTTACTAGATGTTTTATTTCTACTTCTTTTGCGATGTTCTCAAAAATGGCTCCAACGATTTTCTTGAAGCTTAGTACATCAACAACACATACAAAGAGCTACAACTTTTATTTGAAACATTTCTGCGGAAAAATTCATTTAAGGGTACTTTTGGGGGAGGGGGTTAGGTTTTTCTAAAGTACTATTTCAGTTTATTAGACAATTCTATCATCTAAATAATGTTAATTAGAATTAAATATGTTGTTGAAATTCCGAGTTTGAAAAAAAATCGTATAACCGAAAGTTCGTTTACATCACCATTTTACTAAATGATTTTTTCACGATTTCATTAAAAATGTCTTCGACGATTTTCTTGAAACTTCTCATATAAACTACACATACAAAGATGTACAACTTTTATTTAAAACATTTCTCTGGGAAAATTCATTTAAGGGCACTTTTACGGGAGGGGGGGTTATGTTTTTCTCTAAAGTGCTATTATCATAGTTGATTATACAATTCTATCATCCAAACAAAATTAATTAGAAATAAAGAGATAGCCAATATTCCAAGTTTCAAGAAAATTAGTAAACCGGAAGTGCGCTTTTACTGAACTGTTTTTTTTTTTCAGTTTTCGACGAATTTCATTAAATTTGGTACACAAACTATGAAATTAGTCAATTATAATTTTGAAAACTGGAGGACTTTTCAATAAAAAGTTGTTTGTCATATTTATACTTTTCTATATTTGATTTTTACTGTTTTCTTTGTTGTGCACAGGACTTGTGGATGGCACAAGGCCATCTCAGAATTTATGTTCTCTACTTTTATGTTCTTCAAAATATATTGTATGCAACAGATAAAATTCTCATTTGAATAACTTGGGTGTTTTTTTTTTTAGAAAACACAGTAAAGTATTACATTAAAGAAGAAATATGTAAGTGGAAGAAAAGGAAATCTAAAGAGAGGTAAAATAAGTAAGAAATATTTGAGAGAAAGCTTTGGAAAACATGTGTAAATATATATATATATATATGTGTGTGTATGTGTGGGCGTGTACAGTTTGTAAATAGGAGCTACAAATGTTTAGTGGTGACTGTGTCGTAAAGAGAGAGCTAGTTTTGTTATAAGGATTACTGGTGAGCATCAAAGGGGTTATAGACCCAGCAATGTTAGTATCGTGATGATGGTACAGCAGAGAGTGTGTGTGAGTGAGAAGGAGACATTGTAATGCACGATGATGGTCTGTCTACCTCTATGTATGTGTGATACCCCCTCTTTCTCTTTCAAATCACCTATTGATTACCAGTTATCATCAATCCTAGGGACAAGTGTCCCTTATATTACACGTATATAATACAAATTGCCATGGATATACCCTTCCTACCACGTTTTCTCTCTCTACTCTCTAAATGTACACATATATATGTTTATGTGTGAATGTTACAGAGTATATTTGGCAATTGTCCAAACACACACCCACTATGGGCCCACCTGATATAGCCCACTTCTCCTCTCTCTCTACCTTTCATATTATCCTCCACTAACCACCACTACTCTCATGCAACGCCCATTCTATTAAAAAAGAAAAAGAGATCCCGATAGTGTCACACTTAACAATATACATAAAAATTTATATGCTTTTATGTACAAAAAATTTGAAGTGCTAGTTTGATAAATATGGTTCCACATGAGGATGTGAACTAGTTTCCAACAAGAACTTCTTACTGTAATACGTCACTGACAGCAATATAAATACAGTAATAAAAGAATTCGGAAAGTCAATAGTTCAATATATTTAGATGAATTATTTCAATTTATTAAATTAAAAATTCTCTTTAGGCAATACAAGACAAGGCAAGTACTTTCTACAGAGACTGAACAGGTTAATTTGTCTCATAGGATTGCACAATAACAAAGTCATTTACATTGAAAATGTAGTATAATGATGTTGAATGAATATAAATGTTGATAAACACGGATGTAGTGGAATCGTTTATTGTGATTCCTATGGTATGTAGTAGATGTCTTGAAGAGGGCGGAAGTTAGTTTAGAGATTTTTGGAAGTTAGTGCTCGAATTATTAACACGTAATTTATAAAAATAGACTGTATTTGTACAATAATTTAAACGTGAGTAATGGTAACTATTAACAAAAAATACTTGGAAATAAATAGGAGATAAATAACTAATTATTTAGAATGATTAAAATAAATGAACTAAGATGCACAACTAAGGAAATAAGTATAAATAAAAACTGTATAGAGACGCGGAAACTGCTGCTCGTATAATAATCTTGAAGACGTACTGAAGTATAATCATATAATCCTCCCCTCTTCCAATGGGGCGAAGTTTATATATAAGTGTTAGCAACACTCACACCAAGACATCTGTCCTAGTGTGCGACCTTGTGCTACCTTGGTTAGTTCGGGGACCAGCGATTTAGGTCAGTGGCCAGCTTATCGGTGCTTGCTTTGATGTAAAGTATTGATCCTTGGTTTTGTTTGTTTGGCTGCGGCCTTGTCTTGAAGACAGCGGCCGGCTAGGCCACTAGTTATAAATTATTCTTTCTTTTGTTATGTGTTGTGAAGGTTTGAGATTGCTATGACCTTGCCATGTCATTACACGGACATAAGAAGTTATTGGACAAACAATATTTATTGTATATAGAAACAAGTGAGGGATCTCTGTACATTCCTTTTTAACTAGCTCTTCCCGTTTTTATTTCGATGAAATAAGTAACTACTTATAATACTGGCTACGTATAAATGTAATCATTCCCACTCTATTATGTCTTAATGTTTATCTCATTACAGAAAACTTAATGAAAAAGATCTGGTCTGCGTATTTTATCGGTCGTAGCATGCATATTCATTTTTGTTCCTGACCGGTTTTGGATTTTCATCCAACATCAGAACAAATTCACCAAGTTCTTGTAGACAGTTCATTTTAACGTAATGTTTCTGTTACAATCACACTTGTTGGTTTGTTGAATGTATATATGTGCGGGAGCTTATAAGGTTATGTTACTTTGTGTGTTTGTGTGTGTGTGTGTGTGTGTGTGTGTGTGTGTGTTTTAATGACACATTAACATTAAATTATTAGAAATTATAATTAGACAATAGAAAATAGTGTATAATAAATAGCATGTTCTGAAGAATACTTTATAACTAACTTTTAATAGTGTTGTTAAGTATGCTCAGTGTTTTATCAAGTCATTTTTATTAGAGGAGACGATAAGATATTTCAGGAGTAAATTGTATTAATAAGAATAGATAAAGAATAGATTCTTTAAGTAGATAGATAAAATATTCTTCAAAACATGCTATTTAATAGACACTATTTTCTAATGTATAATCATAATTTATAATAATTCCATTTAGTCATTAAACACACACACACATAATCTTATAATTTCCCGCATATATATTCAACCAACAAGAGTGAGTGTAACAGAAACATTACATTGAAATGAACTCTCTACACGAACTTGGTGAATTTGTTCCGATGTTGGATGAAAATCCAAAACCGGTCAGGAACAAAAGAAAGAAATATACATGTGTAGTGGAATCGTTTATTGTGATTCCTGAGGTATGTAGTAGATGTCTTGAAGAGGGCGGAAGTTAGTTAGAGATTTTTGGAAGTTAGAACTTGAATTACTAACACTGAATTTATAAAAATAGACTATATTTTTACAGTAATTTAAATTTGAGAAATGGTAACTATTAACATGAAATACTTAGATAATTTAAAGTTAAAATAACAAACAATTTAAGATGATTAAAATAAATAAACTGCCGCAAGGTATAACGATGTACTCGTATATAATGATCTGCTGACGTACTCGTGTATAGTGATCAGACGTACTGAAGTATAATGATCCCCTCTTCCAGTGGAGTGAAGTTTATATTAGTGTTACTCACAGTGGAAGCAACACTCACACCAAGACATCTTTCCTAGTGTGCGACCTTGGTTAGTTCGGTGACCAGTGATTTAGGTCAGTGGCCAGCTTTATCGATGCTTGCTTTGATGTAAAGTATTGACCCTTGTATTGAAAAGGGTTTCGTTTGTTTGGCCGCGGCCTTGTCTTGAAGACAGCGGCCGGCTAGGCTACCAGTTATAAATTATCCCGTATTCCTGCCATCCTTTGTGAAGATAGCAGCTGGCTGGAACCACTTTGACATTGCTATGACCTTGATACCATTGCTATGACTTTGATATGTCATTACACATGCTACGCCGGATAAAATACCAGATGTTATCCAGCACTGCGGAACCATCCACATATTCAAAAAAGATCTAGTGTGAAATATTCACACAATCTTCTCTAACTGCGATTTACATAAATTATAATTGACTAATTGTGTTCTAACATACCTATAATTATTACGATAATATGTTAGTTGACTTCAACATACACAATATTAAACAAATCTCAACTTATAAAAAGAATTTTTTTAAGGAAAGCATTGTGTCAGGAATGTTGCACAATATTTTGGAGAGAAATAAATGATGTTAAAATAAGGTAAATAATCTTTAATTAAGGTAAATATTTACCTTAATGAGAGTGAGTAGGTGAGTAGTGGGGAGACACATGAGTAGGCGAGTGAGTGATGGGGGAGAAAGTGCTTTGTATACAGTAGAAAGTGCTGTGTAACTGGAGTGCTGAAATGGCATTATTCTGCTCTGGAGGGTGAGAAGTAAAAGAGCCCGATATTTTCGACCGCAACTGGAAGAACTGACCCCTCTAGGAGGACGAATTCCGGAGTGCACTCCACCCCAGGAGAGTTGAGAAAAGGGACGACCAGCCCGAGATCCGCCATCGTCTATGTGGCCGCTCTGTAATACCACCGGTAATCGACACGAAGCACGAAAGGTACTGTGTAGGATATAAGTGGGGTGACCCTGTTCTCTCCCCTTTGATTAGTAAGTCAGATTTAAGTTAGGCTAGCCAATAAAGCATTTTTTTTTGGATTTTAATGTATTTTATTTTCATATTTTTCAATTTGAGTTATTTGAGATTTCAGTTGTAGTATGTGTATACAGTTGTTACAGAAATAATGACAAATTTGGTTCTATTCATTTCTAATTTTTTATAAAGATGTCCGTTATCTGCAAGAAAGCCAAAATCTTTGTAGACCTTAGGCTCTTTTTAGTGTGCTTGTTCATTGTTTGTTATTAAAACCGGAAGTGTGTGATAGCCTTAGTGCTCAAATAACTGAAAATCCTTGCCAGCTGTATGTGTTTGTCCGTGTGTTGATATGTTAGTGTATACGTCGCTAATATAATGCCAGACTGCAAAGACGTCAAGCCTCTTCTAGCCAACGCCCACAAATTTAATGACTAAATCTTCACGATTTTCCAATGCAATCAACAGATTAGTTTAGGACTAAGCGCTAAAAATTATACTTCGACCAAAATTTCTTGAATCTCGGTAACTGAAAAGAAATATAATAACAGACTTTGGTCAAATGAATATGAAAAGTCGTCGAATACTTAAACGTTCAAAATGTGGTGGGAGGTTACCTACACTAAGTACTTAGGAAATATTCGCCTAGTTTATTCACCTAGTTCAGTCAGTAAATGTAATTGTTTGTTACTGTAATCATTTTTCAAATCACATCTGGATTCTCCAAAATACGTTTTTTCCGACAGCATTTTAATCTCGAGAATGGATATGTCGCAATAATTCCTCTTAAACCAGTGATATAAAGTAGAAAATTTATAATTCTATCCTGATTTGAAGGTTATTGTTAACTTTTGAACAATATTAGGAAGCATAGCAGCGTAATTTTCCTGAAACTACTTCCAAGAAAGCATTATAAATTCAGATGTAATTTACATTTAGTAAGTGTTAGCAGTAAAAATAAATTAACTTTAGCACGACCATATACACTGTACACTGTCAAAATATATTACTTATTTCTTCCTCGCACTAGCAGCTGTCCAGGAAATTCTAAAATTCTGATTCAATGTGGAAAACAATATCATCGGATAGAAAAAAAATCTTGTGTGAAACACTCACACAACTTTCTCTTACTCCAGTTCTCAAAATTATAATTGATAAATTTTATAGTTTGTGTACCAAATTTAATGAAATTTGTCGAAAGCTGAAAATACTGTTCAGTAAAAAGCGCACTTCCAGTTTACTAATTTTCTTGAAACTCGGAAATTTTGGCCATGCTATTTATTTCTAATTAATTTTGTTTGGATGATAGAATTGTATAATCAACTATGATAGCACTTTAGAGAAAAACAAAACGCCACCCCTCCCTTAAAAGTGCCCTTAAATGAATTTTCCCAGAGAAATGTTTCAAACAAAAGTTGTAGTTTTATATATGTAGTTTATATACGAAGTTTAAAGAAAATCGTAGGAGCCATTTTTGAGTAAAATGCAAAAAAGTAAAAAAAACTAACTAGTACAGTGGTACTTCCGGTGAGAAATTTTGACAGATAACGTACTGTCAGATCCCATGGTGATACCTAAACGGAAGATCATGTTTCAACTTTCTACGATTTTTCGTTTTTGAGCTATGCTGTTCACATACACACACCATTTGCTAAAAACCACTTTTTTTGGACTCAGGGACCCCAAAACGGATATTTCCGGTGAAACCTTGTTATCGAAAATTTGACACGATTACAACAATACTATCTCTTACTAGAAGTAAGAGAAAGCAAAAAGGGATTTTGAGAAAATGGTGTGAGTGTGTGTCTGTGGTATGGGAACAGCATAGCTCAAGAACGAAAAACCGTAGAAAGTTGAAACTTGATATTCCGTTTAGGTATCACTATGGGATCTGACAGTAAGTAGGTCCGTCTGTCAAAATTTCTCAACCGAAAGTACTACTTTACTAGTTTATTTTTTGTTTTTTTTACTTTTTTGCGATGTTCTCAAAAATAGCTCCAACGATTTTCTTGGAACTTGGTACAACAACTACACATACAAAGAGTTATAACTTTTATTTGAAACATTTCTCCAGAAAAATTCAGGAGTAGTTTTAGGAGTAGAATCCAGGGTACTTTTAGGAGAGCATGGGGGTAGCTTTTCGTCTAAAGTGCTATTTCAGTTTATTACACGTTACTATCATCTGAATAATATTAATTAGAATTCTGAGTATGAAAAAAATCGCATGACCGGAAGTGCGTTTTTACTAGAAAGTATTTTTCAATTTTTGCAATTTTCTCCATAAAAACACAGACGAATTTCATTAAATTTTATATACTAACTATAAAATTTGTCAACCACAATTTTGAAAACTGGAGTAAGAGAAAGTTGTATGACTATATCACACCAGATTTTTTTGGTTTTAGGAAGTATTGAAATTGACCAGATTTGATATCTGTTCAAAAATAATTAATTTAATTTCAAGCCCTTTTAAAAATCCAAACAAAATTGCAATCCTCTTTCACAACCCTTGCATCTTTTGTAATATTATATTCGGAAATAATAATAATAAAAATAATTCATACGAAGTTTGAACACAGTTAAATTCCCGGCTACTTAAGGAAGTAGTGCCATCTGTTGGTAGTAAGGAAGAACCAAAACAAGTACATTGTGCTGCTATCTGGAAGAATATAACCTGTGCGTGGGAGATTTTAAATTTCGTTTTTTTGTTTGTGATAATTATATAAAGTGCTTGTGGAAAAATCTATTATATTGTGTATTGTGTCATTGGGGCACATTCTGTTGTAACAAAAAAAAAAATCAAATTTCAAGTGGGTTTAAATAACAAAAACGTAGTTTTATGTCTTTCCGCTTCTTTTTTACTTTCTCTTTATCCTCTAATGAGAGGAATTATTGTAATTTCTTTTTTACAATATTAATTTATGGGCCATAAAGAAATTTTGTAGTAAAAGAATTTTTTTTGTAACATAGTATTAATAATGTTATCTATTAACAATAACACTAAATAAAAATAGCACTAAACAAAATAATTTGCAATTATAACTGGAATATGTAAGAGTAATCCAACTTCAATTTCAAATAACTAATCTGAATCTGAACAAGGAAAGACCAAGACAAGATTTATAACTTCTTCTGCTATCTAGCGGTCAACCTGGGAAACACTGCACCTACAGTTCTGCTACCTAGCAGTCTTCTCCTTACTTAACTAGTGTAATTATCAACAAAATCAATGTAATATTTAATATTTATTACAATAAATTTAAATTAAAGTAACTGATAATTAATATAATTAAAGTAACTGATAATTAATATAATTAAAGTAACTGATAAAAAGAAATTATAATTTAATAAAAATCTAAGGTGTACTCTTCTTTTTGTACGCATAAAAAAAAAAGAGAAAGGAGACGAGGCAATGAGAAGAAAAAGAGTTTTCTATCTTGTGCTTTCCACTTAAAAAACCCATTAAGTGGGAGAGAAAACCCACTAAGAGATTAACATAAAAGCTCTTTAAAACATGCATATTATGAAAAGTACTATAACAAAATTGGGTCAAGTACTACGAGATCTTTGCACATGATGCATATAATACAAGCAATAAGGGATGCTATTTAAAGAAAGAACTATTTTAAAGTAGCTATGAAAAAACATCGCTTATTCATTTAATAATACTTTTATTCATTTAATAATAATTTATGATGGACAATGGCATGTAGATGTTCTTTTTAATTTAAAAATTTTTTTTTATATTCAATCTCAGAGCTTTCCAAAGATTCAATCAAGCCCTAGATTTTTGAATAGATAAGTGGGGCTACAATGCTGGACTATACCTGAGATTGTGGCTCTCACTCAGAACATGCCAATTTTTCCCTTAATTTTGATTTGGTTTTGGTCTAGAAAACACAAAATTGCTGAACTAGATCCTTAAAATAGAAGAATATCCCACACAATAAGAATGGAGAAAAGGAGCAATCACAGATAAAAGCCATAAATTTCTACCTCCATTCCGGTCAGTGTTTATAAGTTTTTGTAAAAATAACTTTGCCATATTCTGGTATATTATTTTCTATAATAACTTCTTTAGAATTACAGCTATCGGAAAGTTAGTAAAAAAAAAAAAAAATAATAATTTTTTTTTTTTTATTGATTTAAGGCGCATCAACAGGTCATTTGCGCCCGAACCCCTCTCTTTGCACTGTCCAGTGTTCTCTCATTACAGATAGCACTGTCTATCACCGGATGGTGAGCTGTAGCGTCTTGTAAGAAGAGAAAATCTGAGGGTAATACGGCGGGATCACCGCGTTTCTAGTCCAGTGCGCTACCATTGAGCTAATCCTTTCCCTAAAAATGCCAATGGTGCAACAGGCCATAAAAGGCCAAGGCTTGCCAGGCGATGATATATAAGGGGACGGGTGGTTAGCACACCGCAGTTCCCTCACCGTTTAGTTCTGACCTTCGTTAGCTACGTGCGCTACTAACTGCAGCTTACTCACGATGCTGGCCGGGACAACACCAACTTTACTCTCACGTGTAAAACGAACCCTAAATTTTAGCACCAAAGGCGAATGCTATTTCAATAATATTGTTTGCTCCGATTTTTATCACAGCAATGATACATAATTTTTCACCGATCGATGTTTTATCAGGCTTTAGCGGTTAGTTAACCTATGCTCTCTCTCGGCATCTATTGAAATAGTGTTGTAGGTTCGAGCCCCACCGAAGGACTGTGTAGATATTTCTCTAGATAGAGATACAGCAAAATATTTTTTGTTAAAACCTCATTTTTCTTCTGCGCTTTCTCGTGGACAAATTGGTCAACCGGCGTTACGCAATAAAATATAGCTAATTTTATTGGATTTCCTAGTTGCCTGAAAGATTATTATCGAAATGACCTGCTACAATTCTCCTTTAAACAAAAGAGAAGTCTTGAGGGTTTACGAAAGAGCTTGCATACACAAAATATTAAGGATGTATGCTTTCTTTCGGTATCTATTCCAACTTAGCTCTTTCCAATCTATCTTGCGTACAGTCTCGTTAATAACAATCCACACCTCGTTCCCAAAAATAACTAGGTTTTCATCTATTTACTTAAGTTTCAAGAATTCCTGCAGATTTAGCGTCAGTCACACAAACAAGCAGAGAGACAGACAAAAATCTAGGTTATCGATGGTTGGATCACTTCGAAAAATTGAAGTTTATACAATTTTACTATTGACAATATAAATAAATTTGTTCTTATTTAAAGGGAAATTTCTTCCAAGCCTAACAAATACTAAAAATTAAGGAAATTTGAAGTTAGAAAATGCCAATACGGCTAATTGTCATGGTTTAATTAATTAAATAAATTAATAATAATAACTTCTGCAATTGTAAATCTCTCAATTTCAAATTACTTCCTGCTTGAAGAAACTTATAACAAGTCCACAAATTCAGATAAGGATTAAAAAAATATTCCACAAATAGAAAAGAACTTATGATGCGACAAAAATTAAAGAAAGTAAAAAAAATAAGGATATTAAACAAATGAATATCACGTTTTTAATAGTTTTAAAATATCAAAGATACATACGTTAAAAAACCAGGACACATACAATTGGTTTAGTTCAATTATTGTTCTTAATACTGCAAAGCAATATAGCCTTCTTTATATGCTTAAATAGACATCATTTAGCCCTAAAAACTAGCTAATAACCTATTCTTTTCTCTTAACCGCAAAAACTTAATTATATAAACTCATATTATGCAAGTTTTTTTGTAACTTTTATCAAGATTAAATATGAAATTATTAATATTAATTAAAGTTATAAAAATTAATATTTTAAAATTAAATAAAAAAAAACAAAACAAAAGAAATCAAGCGTAATATTCAGGCAATAAAAATGTTTGGAATAAAAGCATTCAAATTCAATAATCTTAATAGTAATCAAGAACTAAAAAGTTTTATTGTTTTGGCTGAAATTAATGATAAAATTTTTTTTCTCATAAAAAATTATGTCATTTCAACCATCTATTGTTATCTATCTTTTAAAAAAAAAAAAAAAACTCAATCCAATAAAACGACAATATCTCACTGTAAAAATGCTCTACTCAGAAAGCAGCGCAAATAAAGATAAGTACAATACCAATTGATAATCATTACTTTTATTATATTATAACAAATATTTTTAACCAAACTTTTCAAAAACCTGAAAAAAAAATGTAAAGTTCATATATCTATAAGTCTAGTAAGTGGAACAATCTAGCGGCAGATGGTCTAACTAAATGGTATTAAGAACTGAGTTGCGTGTTAGGCTACCCTCCTATATACCAAACACATTCACCCCAACAATGACATCAACAAATACAAATTTCAGGGTCATGAAATAGAGGGCCTTGGAAAGTAATTCTGTTATTTATCTATATATTTCTATATAAGAGTCATGAAAACGTAAAATATTAAATGGACAAGTGGGTAATTACAGTGGTTTTATAACAACGAAAAATATCAAAGTTTTTATTTGTTTATTAAAATGTAAGAAGAAAATTATTTAAATAAAATATGCTCATTAATAATTCAAACTAATACTATTTTGTCAGACTATCTTTAACCCAACTTGTCGATAATCTCTCTCCAGGAAGGAGGTGTTTAGCAACCATATTTTACTACAATTAATTACCTAAATAAAGTGTAAAATTAATGACTTATTCTTTAGACATTTTGTACATTAGTAAATTTTACTATCTGAATATTTCTCTAGTGAAATGTACTTTATAATAAATGCAATGCCTCCCAGACGTAAAATGAAACTCAATATCGCGATATATCAAGATCATTAATCAACAACAGTGGCAGACAGCGGCCTAATTTCAAAATAATTTAGAATTATTTTTTGGTCCAAAAGTAATTGCTGATCATTTCCTGAAATAGATATTCAACTCTTGATAGATTTCAACCGGGATTAAAAGCAGGATTAAATTTTTTTTTAATTAACTATATTACTAAGTATTGCAATCTTATTCAATCAGATTTCCGAAATTGATTTCCACTTATGATACTTGTTTTGAAGTAGCCTGAGAATGCGAATTACATATTTTTTTGGTCACTCTTTTCTCTTGCTCTCATGCGCCCCCTGTAACTCTGTGTGTGTGTTTGTCTGGTGTGAACAAAATGCCTGAAATAACGAAAAATATCATAAAGCTCAAACTTGGTGTGAATACCGTTTAGTGTGAATTTCCTGAACTATTTTTTTGTTTTGTTTCGTTTTCCTCAATTTTTCTCGAGAACGAACCAGAAAGATTTGTCATGTTTGGTAAAATAACTAAGCATAAAGAGGTCAATCATTTTTAAAATGGTTTAAAAAAAAAAAAGGATTCGAAACAGGCTTCTCCCCCCCAACAACAAACTAAATAAATTCTTCTGAAAAATTAAACACCCTATTGAAAAACATAACAAAACACATACGGTATACAAATTTTAATGTATTACACCCAATTCACCTGTTTGCTACATAGGTGAATCCAAACAGTTTTTACATAAAAGACTGAAGACAACATTAACTAGACATTATTAACAAAAAAAAATTGACAGCACTGTTCTCTCTAAACATGTTTTGACATTTAATCATACCATCGATTTTAATCACCACTTTTACCCCAACCATTCAAAACGTCTTCTATCCGAATCCTTACAAATTCACCTCTATTCGAACTCTTATCAATTTTAAAAAAGTAAAAAGGTAAAGAAATCATAACTTCAACTTATAATAATATTTTTCAACGCTAAACAAAGACACTCGCCAGTAATTTGTTCTTCCAAATTTGAAATTGCCGCGTCTCACTGTAAACATTTTTCTTATCCCTTCCACCTTTTAACAACAACGTTCTCAACGTACACTCCTCTCCTACCATAAAAGTATCTTTATCTTTTTTATTTTCTCTTATTGTTTATATCATTTCATTTAATTAAACTGTCACTTCTGTGTTATAATTTCTTGTTTTTAATATCTTATGTTCAATGTGTTCTGTTAAAAGTAAAGTAAAGTAATGCCTATTTTTTCAGGCGGGCTTAACGTCCAACTACCAAATTAGGTGTCGTGGACGGGGGCGGAAGCACCTACTTTACTATTAACATTTTTTAAACAAATACAAAATTTAGTTATACGCTGGACTCGAACTGGGGTCCTCCCACTTACAAGTCCATGCTCATAACCAATACACCAACACCCGCCCCTCAATGTGTTCTGTTAATATTTCTTATTTTAAATTTTTCTTTTATTAAAATTTAATTTTTCTTTTAAATTTTTAATATTGTACAATAATGAACCTTTTCTCTAATAAATTTTACAGAGCTCCTGAAGAAGGGCACCACCAATGTTACCTGAAACGTAGAGCAACAAAGATTTCTTTTTTTTTTTTTAAAAAAACTCCTCTGGCCATCATTGCTATATAAACATTTCGTCAATATATTTTTGTTTGAAGTAATAAGAAATTCTATTTTACAAGGGGTTCTAGTGAAAGGGTGATGATGTTTCCCACTAAAGTGCTATTTCAAAGAAATTTTCGGTTCTATTCGTAACCTTCAAAAATAATAAGTAAAAATAAATAAGTTGCTAAAATTTTAAGTATAAAACAAATTATTTGCCCCCGAAGTTACGAATATCCTTAATGTTTTTATAGATTTTCTTAATAACCTCAATTCAGCGGTTTTGTACTAAGGATCTTTTCTTTAAACTTGGTTGCACTTGAAGATGTATCTCATTTTCTGATCAAAACTTTTTTCCGATAAAATGATTGTAGTAGGTATCGAAGGATGGAGGCTCATCACTCTGCTCTCTGAAGTGCCAAGCACTATTGGTGTGGGTTCCCCAGCTGTTTTTAATACAAAAAGCAACTTAAATATATTTGGTAATTCCAGGATTTTAGAAAATTACTTATTTAGAACTACACAAAGTGTAATAGGAGAGAGAGAGAGAGTGGGTGTTTCATATAAGATTTATTATTTTTATTTTACAAAACTATTTGCAACATTAGAACATTAGAAAGTGTGCTGATAAAGAAAACTAACTCTGTATACACTTCTATTCTAAGAAGAGATATCTTTCTGCTTTCTGCTAATCTTGCTTGATTCGCTGCTGTCTCATTTTTTATCCTTTTATTTTTTATAAATATACGTACTTATACATCACTTCTACTGCCTAACATTTTTGCTTTCTCTTCTTATTACGGATAAAAGAGCAAGTAAGGCGATCGTGGCAAAAATTTTCGAAATTAACTTTTCACCACAAAATATATGTTTTGAGGTCCCTTGAGTATGAAAACAATATTTTAAGCGAATGGATTGTGTGTGTGTGTCAGAAGAACAAAATATCTCAAAAACGTAAAACTCGTAGGAGAATCCCAAGCTTGATTATTCCGTTTAGTTACTTAACATTGTATCCGACACGTTGGTTTAGGGCGATATCCTTCAACCAGAAGGGTAACTATACTTAACTTTATTTGGTTTCAGTTTTCTCTCGATTTTCTCAAAAATAGCTCCAAAAATGTCATTAAACTTTCTATACTTCTTGTTTACATAATCAAAAATCTGGTGTGAAACACTCACACAACTTCCTCTTACTTCTATCCCTAAAATTATAATTGATAAATGTTATGGTTTGTGTACCAAATTTAACGAAATTCGTCGAAAATTAAAAAAAAAACTGTTCAGTAAAAGCGCACTTCCGGTTTACTATTTTCCTTAAAACTCGGAATTTTGGCCATCTATTTATTTCTAATTAATTTTGTAAATTATTATTATTATTATTATTATTATTAATTTATTTCTAATAAATTCAGCAATTTTGAGGAAGCTGTAACCCCACCCCTCCCCTAAAAGTGCCCTTAAATGAATTTTTCCGGAGAAATGTTTCAAATAGAAGTTGTAGTTCATTGTATATGTAGTTGATATACAAGGTTTAAAGAATATCGTCGGAGCCATTTTTGAGAAAATCGCAAAAACGTAAAAAAAAACTAGTAAAGTGGTACTTCCGCTTGAGGAATTATGACAGATAACGTACTGTCAGATCCCATGGTGATATCTAAACGGAATATCGAGTTTTAACTTTCTACGGTTTTTCGTTTTTGAGCTATGCTGTTCACACATACACCACACACACACACACACACACACCATTTGCCAAAAACCACTTTCCATAGGGGACCTCAAAACGGATATTTTCGGTGAAAACTCGATAACCAAAATTTGACACGATTACAATACTTCCTCTTACTAGGAGTAAGAGAAAGTAAAAAATTGTTCTTTTGGAGATTCTGGGGGGGAATAAACGTAAAGCTTTCCTCTAAAGTAAGACTACAGTTCAATGTATGGTTCTACCATTTACCTATGCAATAATCTATTTTACATCGCTATATTCGATGTAATAAGACAATAGATATAATAATATATAGTATCGCTAGAATTCGAAATTTGAAAAAAAATCAGCTAACCGGAAATCCAACTTTATTTTTTTTTTTTAATTTAAAGCACGTCAACATCTATGGTCATTAGCGCCCGGAGGCTTCTCAGTACACTGCCGGCCTCCGGACAGTGTTCTACCGCTACATACAACCCTGTTTCCATCACCGGACAGTGAGCTGTAGAGTCTCCTTGGAAGAAAAAAATCTAAGGTAGCAAGCTGGACTCGAACCCGGGTCTTCCGCCTGGAAGTCCAGTACCTAACCACATAGCTATTCGCTTCCTTAATGTTCACCTTTACTAAATTGGTTTTTAATTTTTTTTTTTTTTGGAACTATCTCAAAAATAACTAGAACGATTATCTTTAATCTTGGAATACTAACCGGCTCAGCCAACGCAAAACGTGTATTTCCGGTAAGTACTAATATTTAAAAATTTACACGATTGCAATAAGTAATATAATTTTAAATGATAATCCACAAAACTGATGTACAATAATAAGTGTACATACTAGAGATTAAACCCCATATTGATTAATTATAAATTTATATTCTACTCTAATTAGTGGAAGCAAAATGGAAGCAAAGTTAGAGCCCTGGAAATTACACGTTACGTGATCTAATGTATTATTATTATTGTCTATATAAAATATATATATATATCTAAATATATACCAGATTACTGAAAGTGGAGAAGTGAGATATTTGAGAAGCTGGCCTGTTGTTTTCCAGCCCATGTCTCTGTGAATAATTTCTGCTATATTTAAAGGACATTCCTCCATGTTCCTCCTAACAACAATGTTGCTTGCATAGCTGGGTTTAGTACAACAAATTTTCCACTTCAAAATCATGTATTTTATCTTGTGAAATCTTTGTTTAGTCAAATTAATTAAGCCATAATATGTAGTAAAAAAAAAATCTGGTATGAAACAAAAACTGAAAAAAAAAAAAACTGTTCAGTAAAAGTGCACTTCCGGTTTACTAATTTTCTTAAAACTCGTAATTTTGGCTATCTATTTATTTCTAATTAATTTTGTTTAGATGATAGAATTGTATAATCAACTATGATAGCACTTTAGAGAAAAACAAACGAACATTTTATTGCTAACAACAATGAACTAACCTTACTTTAAGGTAACTTCTCATTGTTGACATTATTTGTTGAACTATTTAATAAAATCGTATGGAAAACAAATGAATTTTAATAGAATTCGTAATTAATTTCCTACTACCAATAGAAAAATTACTAACAAAATCAATTTATATAAAAGAAACTAACAAAATTTAAACTTCTCCCATATAAAATACAAATCAAATTAATTCTCTTTTTACTTTCTCTTACTGCTGGGATTAAGTATTGCGATCGCGTCAAATTTTCGATACCGAGTTTTCACCGGAAATACATGTCATTTGAGGTCCCCTGGGTTTGAAAAAGTGGGTTTTAGAAATTGCTGAGTGTGTGTGTGTGTGTGTGCGTGTGTGTGGGTCGCCATAACTAAAAAAAACAGAAAATCGGATAAAGTTCAAATTTGATATTTTGTTTAAGTTCTACTAGGGGGATCAATAATCAGTTTTTTTGGACAAAATTGAACTGGAAATATCACGTTTTTACTAAAGTGAAGTGTTCAGTTTTTTGAAACTTTCTCATAAACAACTCAAACGATTTTTTTTCTTTAACTTGTAATATTAACTACATCTCTTATTTGAAACATTTCTCCGGGTAAATTCATTTAAAGGGAGGTTTGAGTGAGGAGTGGTGTTATGCTTTCCTCTAAAGAAGCTATTTTAATTTATTATACGATTCTATCATCCATATAATATTAATCAGAATTAAATATATTACCTAAATTCTAAATTTGAAGAAAATCGGTTTTGATTGGAAGTGCGGTGCGAGTTTATTGAACAGTTTTTTGCGATTCTCACCACAAAAACATCGACGATTTTCATTAAACTTTGTTTACGAACTATACACACGGTGATCTACCACTTCTGTTTGAACTTTTTTTCGAGAAAACTGACAAGAAAGTTTTGAGGGGGAGGGAGAAGTTAAGCTTGCCTCAACAAAGCGTTTTATAACGTTCATGTTAAATTGAAGGCAACTAGATGTAATAGTAGAGAGAGAGACACACACACGCACACACAAAATGCCAGGACCACTCTCTCGGATTAGAGTGGGAGAAACCATATAAATACAACGACGGGAGACAGAACGAGAATAGTTCATAATACTGAGATCATACAGCCAATCACAATGTGTCATTACCCTTTACTCTCCTACCACAATGTGACTTTACCACTCTACCATAGTCTAGAACAGTGGTTCTAAACCTGTGGTGCGTGCACCCCTAGGGGTGCGTGAGAGCATTTCCAGGGGTGCGAGAAAGTTCAAAAATGTGAAAAACAAAATACGAACTAGGTGACCGTATTCTCTATAAACCGTGGTACCCAGCAACACGGCAACCCTACTTCTTCACTCTCTACCGTCTCACTTCTACAATCTCTAGTTTTCCACAAGTCTATAGACAGCACTGTTAAGTATCTTTTATTTGGATCTTGGCGCGCAACATGTTTAACCTTCCTACCAAATCTGATACAGTAGCAATCTGTGATAAGTCATCAAATTTTTTATATTGCGGAGTTTTCGCCATATCGCAAGGAAATGGAATTTGAAAAACTAGACTTAGAACAGTTCTGGTGTAAACAATTAGAAGCTTATGTACAACTGGCGAAAGCAGCACTAGAGACACTTTTACCATTTGCCACCACCTACCTTCCTTTGTGAAATGGGATTTTCAGCACTTTTGGACATCAAAATAAAAGTCAGAAATCGCTTAAATACATCTGATGACTTACGCGTGGCTCTTTCAAAAAAAGAGCCTCGTTTTAATAGAATTATTATGAATAAACAACAACAATCTAGCCATTAAAATTTAAATATCGCCTCTTATGTTATGTAGTAATATACATCAGAGACATTTTCCGTGGTAGCCTGCTTCGTTTTGTGGTCATCGACTGGTTTCGGGCGTTCGCCCATCTTCAGGATGCGTTATTCAGACAGTGTGACAACACAGACTTGCACAGAGCAGAGTTAGTTTTCACACTCCAGAGTGACCACAAAACGAAGCAGGCTACCACGGAAAATGTCTCTGATGCTTTCCAGCTCTGCGGAACCAACCACCACAACAACTAGTAATATACATTGTAAATAAACACGGCATTTATTTATGCAGTAAATGTTTTGTCTTAAATAAAAAATACACACACTTTTTTAAGGGGGGTGCAAGAGCTTATTTTCAGATTCAAGCGGGTGCTGACCACTAAAAAGGTTAAGAACCGCTGCTCTAGAATTTCAAACATGTTTGAAACCGCTGCTCTAGTGTAGCCAACATGTCGAAAACAAAATCCCTCCGGCCGTGAGGGTCTCAGTACACTTACTTTCTGAACATGACTCGTATTTGTGCTCTAGTAAGCATTCACGATCAAAAGAAATCATTTCACCCTAGTTTTCAGGGCAATTAAAAAAACTCAGGAAAACCTATGGCACAAAATCGAATCTCCAGTTAACATATTTTATTCAAATTTGGAATTCTACCAATCGCTTCTTTCCAAATTATATTAATATTCTAAGTGCTGTGTAATAATACTCATATTGTTAGTAGTTCAGTTGCTAATACACAGTTCAGTATATTGTGCCGAAGTAGTATTTCAGTACTTAACGTTTCTAATTCCATTCAGAACACTCCTAGAATAAAATTTTCCAAAAATTGAAAATGTTCCAAATAAAAATGGACTGTCTGACTGGTTATGTCTGTAGACAGTATACGAAATTGGAAAAAAATCTTGGAACCATTTTAAATTAAATAGCAAAAAAACTGATTGCATAATTGCAAATTTTAAATTCTGGTAAGTCGTGCAGTATTTACTTTTGCCTCTTGAATTTTAGAGGAATATCTTGTCTTAGAGTAGCAATATTTTGTCTAAAAATGTAAAGGAGCATCTTACAATTTATCAAGAAAAAAAAAGATCATCCCTTGTGGAGAAACCTGTTGCATTGGAGGGGTGCAAGAGAGGAAAGATTGTTTGCTACTGAGTGGGAATAAATCCGCAACAAGAATCTAGAGAAAAAAAGATATAAAGAGATAGAAATAATAATGGACCAAGTTCACTTTTCGGACAAAGATAATTAAGACTATGGAAGCGTTGAAGGGAAAATTCAAATTTTATGAAAACTAATAAAGTTCGGGGGGAAGGAGGAAAATAGCTAAAGAAAGTCTAATATATCTTAAACTAAAGATACCACTTAGGGTAGGATGGTTAATCCATTGTTATCCCGTTTTTAGAAGGCGGCTTAAGGGAGGTGGAGAATCACGATCACCTTGGCCCAGGTAGTCGAGGGAAACCGGCAACACTTGATTAATTATTTCAAGTTGTTACCAGCGGTCGCGGCCGGTAAACAAACTGTGTAAGGGGGGGCCTTTAAAACAGCGTGCAGATAAAACTTCTTCCCTTTATAACTAACCACAGAATGGTTTTGGAGCCCTTATCACAATTCCTTCATCAACTACTAACTGAACAAACCTTGGCCCTTATCCCTTTACCTCATCATTACAACAAACAATATATAAAAATAAAACGAAGAAAGTTTAACTTAACAAAAATCTACTTATATATATACTTACTTTTTTCAACCAACCCATCCATACACACAAAGATCACTCGATAAAAACTACGAGAATTCTAACACACGTATTTTGGGTGAAAACTGAAATTCGAAAATCTGTCGCGATCGCAATAAAACTCCCTCTTTTACCAGAAAAATTGTATTATATAAAAGTGATAGAAGTATTTGTTGACCATTGATGAATTATGTTATGAAGAAATTTGTTGAGGATCGGTCAAGAAAGAAACATTCAATGCATTGTAATGTGTACATCTTTGGGCGAATTAAATAAATGTAAATTGTGTTGAAATATATTCTTGTTATATATTTTATGATTGTAAAGTAAGGAATTTTTCCTTTGATGTATATATTTATAAATTTGGGTTTTTTGAAGGTTGGAAGGCACAAAAGAAACAGTTAGTTGAGTCAGAGGGTACCTGGTCTACCCCTATCACTACATTTATTTAGGACAAAGGGAATTTCCCTCTTCTCACTTTCTCCGGTGTGGAGGTATAATATATAAGGTGGACTCTTTTAGGGAAAGGGGTCAGTTCAAAATTTGTACTATAAAAAGAGTGAAATCTGTCATTAGAAAAAGCCATGTACAGTAGTGAGTGGTGGAAGTGCCCCAAGAAACCCAACCATCTTCAAACTTAGAATATATGTTTAAATAAGTAAGTTCTACAAAAAGCTATTTCGCCTAAATGACAAGACACTTAATATGTTGTTATATCACAATATTGTATTTATTCAATTTTGACATATGTTGGTTATTTTAATTATATATTTTGAATCTAAATATTTAGTTGTTTTTTTTAATCCTCTCCAACTTCTGTACAACACAGATCTCACGAGATCCCTTTAGAGAAGATCCACATATAAATTATAATAATTAATTAACATAATATATCTAAGTTAATTTACCCCCAATACAAATAATATTACAGTATATGCCAACGTTTCGATAGAGTTTCCTGTCTTTATCAAGGCTTTTTAATATATAGATGGAACGTGAAGATGTGGGAAAAGAATTTTTAAACATACACATTTGTTACATTGCAGAAACATAAAAAAAAGAAAATTAAAAGTTACTAGTTACTTGTCTTAAATAATCTACAGAGACAAGAGACTTTTAATTTTTTTTATATAGCATTTAATTACTAAAAATAACAATTTTCTAAGTGCAATTAGCATTCCAAAATCGTTGCAGCCATTTTTCGGAAAATTCCATTGCCTGCAAGTCATACCAGTTATTGGTTAACCAATTTTCTGGCTAAGAATTCTTGCAACACATTTTGATATACCACCCACTTATAAGGGTACACGCGTTATAGCGACTCCAGAAAATCATGAATCATTTGAGGGTAGGCAACTAAATGCAGCTAAACTGTCATTAATGCATGGATAACCGGTATATTTCTAAAATGAAAAATTAGATGCATGCTATCTAACCTATGGTATTGAAATCATTTAATAAGTTTAACGTACAGTTGGTTAAAGATTTATAGTTAAAGAAGACACAATCATTTCAACCCCTCCCCAAAAAGCGACACACCCTTTCACAATATATTCAAGTTGAGTCAAAATCTCATATAATACCTACATAGAGAGAAAAAATGTCCGGGTGCATTATTATACGAAGTAACTTAGCAAAGCAGATGTGGCTTTCAGTGTCAATTTATTATCTCCCCTGTCATGGAATAAGTGAGAACCCCAAACTTCCAGGTGTTTAAAACATGATAGTAGAACTTCTGTCAAATTGTATTGACGACTTGATCTACAAATAGTGAACACCAGTTGTATAAATATTTAAAATACAAAACAGAAATTATTATATAGTATGAATAACAAAGGTCTCAAAAGTTAACAATATTATATATATAACGAAGAAATCAATAACTAGATCCTATCAGAAAATTGACGAGTACTAAACGGGAAAGAAGAAACTACATTGCAGGAAATAAATAGAAATACACCAGATGGCGATATATATATTTACAGAGCCAATCTACGTTAGATCAGAACAACATTTATATAGCTATATTTTCACGAATATTTTCAGAAAGGTACGTTTTTTTTGCCCAAATACTATATCTAACAACAAAATAATGTATATACATACATATTACGAGATTTAAAAATGTTGATTAGAAATATGAGGGAGAGAAGGTGGTTAGAGTTTTTTACTTTCTCTTACATCTACCTAGTAAGAGGAATTATTTGTAATCGTGTCAAATTTTCGATATCGAGTTTTCACCGGAAATATCCGTTTTGAGGTCCCCTGAGTCCAAAAAAGTGATTTTTAGCAAATGGTCTGTGTGTATGTGTGTATGTATGTATGTGAACAGCATAGCTCAAAAACGAAAAATCGTAAAAAGGTTCAAACTTAATATTCCGAATAGGTATCACCATGGGATCATATCAAAATTCCTCGTTATCTGTCCTTCAACCGGAAGTACCACTTTACTAGTTTTTTTTTTTTTTTTTTTTACTTTTTTGCGATTTCCTGAAAAATGGCTCCGACGAGTTTCTTCAAACTTGGTATATTAACTACACATGCAAGGAGCTACAATTTTTATTTGAAACATTTCTCCGGGAAAATTCAGTTAAGGGCACTTCTGGGGGAGGAGGAGCGGTTATGTTTTCATCTAAAGTGCTATTTCAGTTTATTGGACAATTCGCTCATCTAAATAATGTTAATTAGAATTAAATATATTGTTGAAATTCCAAGTTTGAAATAAATCGCATAACCGGAAGTGCGTTTATCTATCTTACCACTTTACTAAATGGATTTTTTCACTTTTTCGCGATTTTCTGAAAAATGGCTCCGATGATTTTTCTTGAAACTTCTTATATAAACTACGCATACAAAGATCTACAACTTTTACTTAAAACATTTCTCTGAAAAAAATTCATTTAAGGGCACTTTTAGGGGAGGGGTGGGGTTATGGTTTTTTTCTAAAGTGCTATCATAGTTGTGTATACAATTCTATCATCCAAACAAAATTAATTAAAAATAAATAGATGGCCAAAATTCCAAGTGTCAAGAAAATTAGTAAATCGGAAGTGTTTTACACAATTTGATAATTTGAACTGTTTTTTCAGTTTTCGACGAATTTCATTAAATTTGGTACACTATTAACATTTGTCAATTATAATTTTGAGGAACTGGAGTAAGAGAAAGTTGTGTGAATGTTTCACACCAGATTTTTTTATATTGTTGCGAGAAACTATATCTTGATTGCATTAGCTTATGGCTGGATTTCCATCTTTATAAATAGATACTCTTCAATATTTTGTACACTGCGCCATGTACATATAATTAACGACATTGCAATGAATCTACTTTTTCCAGGTCTAAGTAAAGTTTTTTTTTTAAATATTATGAATTCATTGGAGAAATTTTTGATTTTTGTGTGAATGCTTAACATCAATTTTATTTTGTTTCACTAGTACAAACTGCCAAATACAAAATGGCGGACTTACACTGCATTTCTGCCTAATACTTTTTTGTTTTTCTTTTTACAAACAACGGAATGAAAATTCTGAATTTTTTTTTCTTTATAGCTCACATCAATTATATAAAACAAACAATAAATGTTGTATTAAAAATAACTTTATTTTTTTTGCACTTTTTTTTTATAAAAAAAATTTTATTGCACAATTTGATAATTTATAAAATACCTACGAAGGGAAATTTAGTAAAGAAATTCTAAAGTGTTTTTTTTTTTTCAAAGAAATAATTAGCTATTAATTACTAACCAATCATAGTGTGAAATTTGGGTGTATTTTAGGCTAATCAAAATATGTATTTCCGTTGAAAACTCGATATTGAAAATTTGACACGATTACTAGAACAGGAAGAACTATTAAAAAATATTCGGAGCTATTTTCGACAAAATTCCGGAAAAACTTTATAATCTATTCAGTAAAGGCGCAGTTCTGATGACTTATAAAATATTATTAGTAATGCACTTCAATATTGTTATATGTGACAGGATCGTACATTATACTGAAGTAATGTTGTAGTAGAATTCTGACGAAACCTTGTTGTAATGGCATCCAGCAGAGAGAAGAGAGGCTCTCTCTGGTTAACAGAGACTACTCTCTGACTTCAGCAGGCTGGATGCCATTACACTGTCAAGATACGATGGTGCTATGCAGATGGAATATCCATTTTTAAGCTTCCTGTCATTTTTCTAATTTTTGTGATATATTGTGATTCTCACATAGACGTAAAAAAAAAAAAAAAAAAAAAAACAAAACTGAATTTGAAATATTTATCTCGATCAAATGCAAACTCTTACCAAAGAAAAAGGCCCAAGTGACAAAAATGTTGTAATTAAAAAAAAAAAAAATTTAAAAAATAAATCAAATTTTTGAAATGTCGCCATGTCTGTTTAAAAACTGTCAAATACAGTGCATTTTTATATTTTTAGGATAATTTTTAATTTTTATATTTAAATTGTCCAGGTGTATAATTTTTTTTTTTCATTTGAAAGTGAATATCAGCAGCGCCCTTTGATTGTTTGACAAAGCCAAATGAACTGACAAAATAATTTATTGACTTGTATTACAGTCATACCGAAATCTGGACAGCTGAATTCTCACACACCAAAACTAATCATTCATACCAAACTTCAGGATCTATGTTCAAACCATGCATCTCCCTCCTACCCGTTATTACTTTCTTTCTTTTTCTGTACGACCTATCTATCTATCACATCATTTTGAAATATCTCTTATTATTAATTTTTTGTTTTTAAATTGAATTTTGCAGATCAGATACAAATTTTTTTTCTAATTTCTACTGGAGGAAATAGGAAGTTTTATAATTAAATTTTAAAGCAAGCGTATTAAGAGGATAGCAGCGCATATTAGTCAACACTAGACAGCTCTCCTTTAATCATTATATTCTTGTATTAGTTACTAAACTTAAGATAATTACAAGACTAATCAGTATTAATTAATTTTAAAAGATATTTTTGAGGTAAAAAGAAACTAGATTATAAAAAAGATTCGGGGGGGGGGGGGATATTTAATGATGTAGTAAATTTTAAGGCGGATATTGGTCACTTGATGAACACTTGTTTTTTGTATTAATTAATAATATGTAATAATTTTTCTTAGAAACATTTCAAGGATTTTTTTAAACTCCTTCATCAATCATCAATCATGAATCTTCTCAATGCAATATTATATTGAATTATAGAAAATGCGGATGGGTCCGCAATGCTGGATAACATCTGGTATTTTATCTGTCGTAGCATGCGTATATATATGTATTGTTCCAGACCAGTTTCGAATTTTCATTCATCGTCAGAGCAAATTCCACAACTTAAACATTACGTTGAAGTGAACTCTCTAGCCAAACTTGGTGAATTTGCTCTGACGATGGATGAAAATCCGAAACCGGTCAGGAAGAATATGAATATGCATGCTACGATGGATAAAATACCAGATAAAAATTACAAGTATGAAAAAAATTATTCAGTATAGAAAAATTATAACAATATAGAGAAAGTCGTGTGATTGTGCGTCAGGGTAATTTGGACGGAGTCCGTGGGTCTAAAATTATTTTTAGTAGCTTTTGGAGATCATTATCAGATTTTAACGTTTCAATAACCGGCTACAAACTTTGTACGTTCCTGTAAAAGAACGCCCACCACAATGACCAGTCCAGATATACGTATAATATGCCCCTAAATATTTGTAAGTATTGCAATTTAAAAAAAAAACTAGGAGAAAGAAAAAGTAAAAATGTGTTAATTATTAAATTATATTAATTGCACTTGTGTGTGAATGTTTCGTATCAGATTTATTTTACTTTCTTTTATTCCTAGTAAGAGGCAGTATTGTAATCGTGTCAAATTTTCGATATCGAGTTTTCACCGGAAATAACCGTTCTGAGGTCCAAAAAAGTGTTCTTTTTAGAAAATGGTCGGTGTGTGTGCGTGTATGTGAACAGCATAGCTCAAAAACGAAAAATCGTAGAAAGTTGAAACTTGATATTTCCATTTAGGTATCATCATGGGATCTGACAGAACGTTATCTGTCAAACTTCCTCAACCGAAAGTACCAACTAGTTTTTTTTTTTTTTTTTTTTTTTTTTTTTTAGGTTTTTGCGATTTTCTCAAAATTGGCTCCGACGATTTTCTTCAAACTTGGTATATCAACTACACATACAAAAGAGCTATAACTTTTATTTGAAACATTTCTCCGGGAAAATTCCTTTAAGGGCATTTTTGGGGGAGAGGTGGGGTTAGGTTTTTATCTAAAGTGCTATTTCAGTTTATTAGACAATTCTGTCGTCTAAATAATGTTAATTAGAATTAATTATGTTGTCGAAATTCCGAGTTTGAAAAAAATCGGATGACCGGAAGTGCGTTTACTTTACCCACTTAGTAAATAATGTTTTCACTTTTTTACGATTTTCTTGTAAAAAAAAAAAAAAATGGCTCACCAACGATTTTCTTGAAACTTCCCTTATAAACTAAACCATACAAAGATCTACAACTTTTATTTGAAACATTTCTCTGGAAAAATTCATTTAAAGGCACTTTTAGGAGAGGGATGGGGTTATGTTTTTTCTAAAGTGCTATTATAGTTGATAAAGTATAATTGGATGATAGATTATACAATCCTAGCATCCAAACAAACTTAATTAGAAATAAATAGATGGCCAAAATTCCGAGTTGGCCAAGAAAATTAGTAAACCGGAAGTGCGCTTTTACTGAACTGTTTTTTTTTTTTCAGTTTTCGACGAATTTTTTTTTTTACTATATATTTCGAAAGAAGTTATATAAAACGCTGTAAAATGTCGTCATATCTGAGAGAGGTCTTTTGCCTCATAATAATTTCTTACAATTAAAAGTTTAGTTAATGCGCTGAGGTTTGTAGTTTGAAAAAATGCGTATCTGAGAAGAGAGAGAGAGAGTGATAGTGTAAGAGGAAAGAACAATATTTAATATACAAAGCACAGATAACCAAGCTACACATAACGGATCTTTTGCATTGTTGAACAGATTAAACAGTGTTTATGCGAGCACAATCTGTTTGTGGGAAGAACACAAACTGAAATAATCTCACGGTCTATTTATGAATGACAAAGCTACTGTGTATCTAAAGAGAATTTAATATATAATGTTTATGTCATTTTATAAGAGTTTCTATAATTAAATAGTATTTCTAATAATTGCTGTATAATTATTATTATTATTATTATTATGCATACACATAGAAATCTATATATAAATGATATTCAGTTGTTGTCTAATGAATTTACATATTATAATGTGTATGTATGCGCCATCACGGTTGAATAACAAAATTATTCAGGGTTCTTGTTACACTAAAATAAATTACGATATCAAAACTAGCTTGTTGATTGGTAATCAAAATTTATTTCAAAATAAATTGTGAGCTATATGGATATGAACTATAAAAATTAATTAAATAAAATTAAAAAATGTCAATCTGTATTAAATTAGGTTTTTGAAGGCAAGCTTCTGATGGCTTAAACTTAATAAACACAACAGAAGAAACAAATACCTATTTATTTTAAAATTGACAACATAATATAAACAAAAAGACATTATCCGATCTACTAGCACTAATTCTTTATCAAATTTCTTCATCCTTCACGGTTCCAGATCTGTTCCACTTCTAATCCATGGCTCATCAGGATCTCATTAACTTCATCCATCTATGTTCTGCTTGTCTCCTCTACCGCTTACTCTACTTGCCTTCTTCAGCCTCTATTCCACAATTCCAGTACTCTATTCGGCAAGTTTTTCCGTCGCCTTTCTTTCAACATGGATTTGGAATACCATATAAGGAGGTTCTTTTCCACTTTCATTAGTTTTTTTCTTAATTTTTCCAATTAACATTCTCCAGAATTCAATTACTGTGGCCAAAAGTCGCTTTATGAGGCGGCCATTGAGCGCATCCATACTTCTGCTACATACAGAATTACACTCTCTAAAATTTCCTTATAAATTAATAAATTTTATAATAAATTAAATTATTACAAAATCAATATAAACTTGTGAAGAAAGTTAAAGTATCTCAATGACTTTTCGACCAGGACAGATAGATCCTTTTTGCCTATTTACCAGGATAAAAGTCTTCCTCATCCACCATCGAACCCGGACATTTATTGTTTTTCAAAACAAAAGCCTTGTAAAAATTCAATTATAAATGAAAATTTGTCAAACCTTAAGTTGTTTTGGGTTAAACTCATCTCATTTGGGGGCAGGTAATAAGTTGACGAGGTATACACTCTCTAACCCTTGGGATTACCACCAGCTCTTTTCTAACCAAACAGTAAATTCCTTTTTTTACCTGCCTCCCCATGACATGATTTAATGGACATTTTCAAAATTTCTTGATCAATAGTAACCCAGCACTCACTAAGTACATACAGATTCAAATAAATAGAATCATGGAATTTCTAAAAAGTTTATCTAGTTGTGGGAAACATGTGGTAGCAGTAGGAATCGCACAAATTTTAGTAACACACCACTGGACAAGATAGTGCTAGTGTTAGTGGGCTGGATACTCAAATATCCTCGAAACCCTCTAGTTAGGGAAACGGGATTATGCCATAATACCTTAACAAAAATTCTAGATATTTTTCGGGAATTTAATTTTAAATTGGCTGATTGAGAACAGCGGAAAGATTGGAGGGACAAACGCAATTGTAGAGGTGGATGAAAACGCATTTAGGCGCAGAAAGTTTAACAGAGGTAGAGTAACAAAGTCCCGTTGGGTAGTTGGCGGTATACGTAGATAGGTCAACCAAAAAGTGTTTTTTATCTGTAGTGGATAAAAGAAATGTCCCAACTTTACGGCGGGTATTGGCCGAAAACATTAAACGGGGAACTGCCGTGATCACAGATAGCTGGAGAGGCTACCAAATTTTAGATTCTTTACGATTTCACCACTCCTTAGATTTTGTGAGCCCGCGTGATAAAATGGTTCATACCTAAAGTATAGAATCCACTGGTCGAAAATAAAAAGAGACATGAGGAGACGAATTGGCCGCATGTGCACTACTAAGTTCGAAACTTACTTAGACATTTGGAGGTGTAGGTTTTCGACAAATGAAGAGTTGTTTAAGGATTTTGTGGATGCCCAGAAGTATTTTTATAAGTAGTTATTAGTAGTTTATTCCTTTATTGGTTAGTACACGATAGGATTAGTTTTTTTGACAAGGCCTTTAAGGCCGCCAAATTTATTTTATTATGGATATTTCTTATATAACATGTATTCGAATTAATGTTTTTGGTGTTCATTGGGTTCTATCTACACAACCAACAAGATGAGTCTGAAATCCAAATGAGTATTTGAACTTTTTTTCTGTAATTTTACAACATTGTTAATTTTCATAATAATTTTGATCTGTTAGGAAATAAAATATTGGAAAATCCTATCTTATTATAGTTTCCTTCTTGTGATTTAGAAATTGAAAAAATGTCCCTTAAACCATGTGAAAGGGGGCAACCCTTCATAACTGGTCTGCTACAACTGCTACCAAACCGTTTCGAACAATAGCCATCCTAACTTTTATTTTTTATTTTTTTTTTTTTTCTAGGGTTCTGTACCGCGACCATTCTTGATCTATTGTACCCCCCTCTGGTGCCTAAGATGAGCTAGCTCATCTATAGCACCCTCTCCAGGTTTAACTCCCTGAGGAATCTCAGGATCCTGGAAGGTTCTAGGGTAGGTATTTCTTCCTCCCCTATCTGGTAACAGCCCAGACTACTAAATCTTCTTTGAATGACGGCATCACAGTCCGTGAGGAGGTGTATCGGAGTTTCTCCGCCTCTCCACAGAATCTGCATATGCCGTCACCTACTAGGCCAAGCTTTCTCAGGTGCCCCCTGAGTCTGCAATGCCCCGTAAGGAATCCCGTAAGAATACGGATCCTATTCTTACTCAGACTGATGAAGGCTTTCGACCTTTCCTGGTTATAACCGCCCAGACAGACCTTGGCCTGCCTCAGTCCCGGGATGGTGTTCCAGAGACGAGCTCTTTTAGCCACCTCCTCCTTCTTGATTTCTTCTAGAAATACTTGGTCACTGACTCCACAAAAGGGCTCTGGCCCAATAAGAGGAGGTACAGCGCCATCCTAACTTTTATTACCCAAATTTAATATTTTTTACCTGCCCTCTATGAGTTGAGTTCAACCCGTTGTTTTTGATACTGATAAACAGGTTAATTATCAGTTCTCCAATAATCATCAAATAATCTACAAACGTTGAAATATGTCATCCAAAAAATAATTATAATAGAAAATTCGAGAGAGAGAATGTGAGAGATGAAAAAAGTTAATCATTAAATAAAGTTTTTCTTTTATTTTCATTAATTGCAACATGATATGCTGCATTTAAGTATTGTTGAACTTTTATGATTTTTCCTATTCACTTTGTTTTTTATTTCATTTTTTTTAATTTAAAATTACTATTTCATCCTAACAATTACTGTCGGGCAATATTGCAGGAAATAATTCAATACAATACATATTCCATTGTGACTTTTTTTTTTGCTTTATTAACAGAGAGGTACCATCTATATGTGGAGAAACCTTTTTTATATATAGCAATGTATTTATTTTTTGTTTACATAAAACAATACTAAATAAAAGTCTAATGCCCACTATATACCAGGATAAATAAAGATAAATTCTACAAATTATTCATCCCTCTGCCCGTGGTGTAATTTCTACTTTTTTTTTTTTTAACTATTCGTCTAAAAAACAACTGAGCAGAATAACAAAAAAAATGTATACAGGTAGTACTTAATGTAACAGCAACAAAATTATGCTATAAAAACGAGGAAATGCCGAATTTATTTTGGCTTTTTGCAAAGGTGAAGATTGCCACAGTCTTTGTAAATCATTTCATTATCATTAAAACAATGTTTATTTTAATTAACACTATTTTTACAATTTTTTCAACAAAAAAAAAAAAAAACCTATCATTAATGCCAAAACGATGCGGACGATACCCTAGCCAACCCAATAATTTCAATCAAGAAACCAAAAAGAGCAATATTAATTTTGCAAACAAACAACACTCGAAGCTGTTGTGGTTGGTTGGATACGAGAGCTGGAAAGCATCAGAGATATTTTCCGTGATAGTGATAGCCTGCTTTTTTTTTTTTTGTGCTAATCGACCGATTTTCGGGATGTGATAACATAGACTTGCACAAAGTAAATTTAGTTGATAATTCAGTGTATCAACTAAATTTGCTCTATGCAAGTCTATGTTATCACACTTTTTGGGCAAAAACATCCTAATGATTGGACGAACCCCCCCAAGCCGGTTGATGACCTCAAAAAGAAGCCTATCACGGGAAAATAGCCTTTGTAAAAAAAGAAGCTTCCCCATCTGTCGAGAATCAAAATGCCAAAAAACAATTTTAATTGTCATTTATTATATGAAATACTTTATTCTTTATTTTTTGTCCAACTGTTTTTACTTGAATGAAAATGTAATTAATTATATTACGTTCTTTAAATACATTTTTTCTGTCTATTTCTTTTGTTTTTTTGCCAATAATTTAAAATATATTTTATCGTCTAGAAGCAATGTCCTCCATTATTATAACATTCCTATAGGAAAATAACTCTCGTTCGAGTACACAATTTACGAAAAATTCGGACCCAATTAATTTGTAAAGTTAGGAACTTTGCCTGTATGTGCTGCTATCAATTAGTGGCAAAATTATTGACTGGAAATAAACTTCATATAAGAAGACAAAAAAAAAAAAGATGCTGTCCGTGAAGAAGAGGAGCAATTTGTTGCTATAATCAAAACATCTTCAATACTGCTGCCGCCATTTTAAAGAAATGAATAAAACAGAATTTATTGGTATTTCATTTTAGTGTCTAACTACAGATACACTCATATTCAGGCAATCAGGCTTTCGTGTCCAAAAACCTAACTTGTATTACTATAATTCCCCGTTTCCTAAACTAAACTTTATATTAATTAGAAGTGTAGTGGAATGAATTGTCGTGATTCCTGAGGTATGTAGTTAGATGTCTTGAAGACGGATTTATTAGGCGGAAGTTAGGTTAGAGAGTTATTAATACTGAATTTATAAAAATAGAATATATTTTAACAATAATTTGAATGAGCCTAATGGTAACTACAATTAATATGATTTGATAAAAGTAAATAAATAATTTTAAGAGTTAATTAACAAATAATTTAATATGATTAAAATAAATAAACTAATAAACTGCACAACTATGAAAATACTTATAAGTAAAACCTTGTATAGGGACGCGCTCGGAACTCAATTATAACTGCTGCTGTAAAATGATACTGATATAATAATGTGGCTACTGGTATAATGATGAAGATATAATGATCCCCTCTTCCAGTGGGGCGAAGTTTATATTAGTCTTACTCACACAGTGTCAAGTGTGTAAGTAAGTTCTCACACTAAGACATCTCTAGTAGCGTGCAACCTTGTGCGACCTTGGTTAGGTCGGCGACCAGTGATTCATGTCAGTGGCCAGATTTGGTCGCCCATCGGCGACTTTCAAAGACCAGGTGGCTTCTGTACAATAGAACAGGGCTTTATCGGTGCTTGTCTTTGATACCTTTGTATTGAAAAGGCAGCAGCCAGCTGTAGGGCCACTAGTTATAAATTATTCTTTCCTTTTGTTATATTTTGTAAAGGCTTTGACATTGCTATGTCATTACAGAAGTAAATTTGTCCATTACAATTCTTTTGCCAAATTATTGCCATAAGTGAAAAGTCGCCTGGGCCATTTAATTCCATTATCTTCGTGCCAATTTCTGATATAGAAATTTTCCCCGGAATACACGTACTGAAGTCCCCTGAGTTCCAAAAATTGTTTAAAGTTCAAACTAAACTTTTCTTTTGGGTATCACCATGGGTATTCGACGACAGCAAAATTCTTCAACCGTAAATAATACTTTACTACATGATTTAATTTCCGTATTATACGATTATCACGAAAAAAGGCTCCAACGATTTTCTTTAAACTTGGAATATCAACTTATATATTCTTCTTGTGGAATATCAACTACATATATAGAGTTACAACTTTTATCTGACACATTTCTATGGAAAAATTCATTTAAGGGCAATTTTTTTTTGTGGGGGTAGGTTTGGGATCATGTTTTAGTTAATTATACGCTTCTATCATCTAAATAATATTAATTAGAACTAATTATGTTGGCCAAAATTCCGAATTTGTAGAAAATCGGTTGAATGGATGTGTGCGACTTTACTGAACAGGTTTTTTTTTCCGGCTTTCATTAAATACAGCGGCATCTATCACGTTTGTTTGTAACTTTTTTTTTAAGAGAACAATTTCATTTAAGAGATTTTTAAATAGTTTTGATTTCCCACAAAAGAAATCCATTGATATATAACGTGCAGGATAATCAAAAATATCTAGTAAATTGTAAGTTTCAAGAGGATTAGTTAGTTATAAGCTAGGGAACGGATTCGTATGTATTTACATATTTTTTTCTAGGCAATTTACAGATGTTTTTCAACTAGAAGTATTCATACTGACACTTTTTAAGCCGTTTGAGTCTACTTTTATTTCACATATTTCCACATATTTGGATGTTATCGCATATTTATATATATTTGATCAAAATAAATAAATATTTCTACATATTTAATCAAAATATATACATATTTTTTCATATTTTTCATTTTGGGCATATTTTCATAATTGGGAGGTGGTTGACAGGAACTGTGAACCACAGACTGTAGGGCTGTGAATCACAGTGGGTACAATGGTTATTGTAATTTACACAGAATGCTGCTAAACAGTGACGGGCACTTGTTAGTTCTTTGAAGTTGTCTGACGTTGTCTGTTCTTTCAGCTCGTTCGTTGAAGTGTCCAATTCACATCTCGAAGACGAAGCAGTAGCGATAAATACTGCCAAGTCTTTATTCGAGAAACCTAATTTCATTCATTTCTGACAATTGCGTATTTCTTGCACAAGCCATTACCCAACTTGAGTCCCAAAGTGTTCGACTGACAGAAAACGTGTCCAACGTTAAAAAAGTCATCGAAAAGGTGGAAGGAATACCTGGGAGTAAGGGAGATCTGATCAGATCAAAACTGGTAGAAGTACTGAGCAAGAACAAAGGGTGGGAGACCATCTGCCAGATTTCTGATATTATCAGTGGAACAGAAGTCACGTCAGAACATCGTGTACCCTTTACAACCAACGAGATAACTTCTTTCAGCAAGGCACCTATAACATCTGTAGATGTTGAACGATCTTTTAGTCGTTACAAGTCCATCTTACGCCCAGATCGTCGTCACTTTACGTTCCAACATTTGAAATTTCATGTGGTTGCAAACAATTTCGAAGAGTGAAGTTTTCAAAATTGAAAATTTAACACATCTTTTTATAAATAGTAAAAATGTTCTTTGTTGTATAAATCATTATAACTTGTAAAAACAAATTATTTTGTTCCTAATAAATTATTATAAATTGTAAAAATGTTCTTTTCTTGTATAAATAATTATAACTTGCCCAAAAATCCATTTTCATAAAAAAAAATGTCCATTTTACTTAAATATTCCAGAAAATATTTTAAGAAAATCACATATTTTCCACATAATTGACGCAAATAAATGCATATTTTAATTAAATATTTGGCATTTTTAAATACATAAAAATCCGTTCCTTAGTTATAACAATGTAAATCGCAGTTAAGAGAAAAAAAACAAGCGTTTCGCACGAGATTATTTACACTAAACAAGAATATTGAAATGAATTGACCTATTTTTGCAATCAATCTCAACTAACTGGTTGTGGTGTGGTATCTACCGTTATCATGGAGGTGTAAAAAATCAGGTGATTTCCCTGCCCTCTCAGGGTCTCCTTCATTTTATGATCATTAACCTATTTCGAGCGTTCACCTTCTTTAAGAATATCTTGATATTCAGTGTGAGAGATCGTTGACATGACAAAATGCATTAAAAATTAAGTGACCTTCACTTACACTTCAATATTTATTGAAGAAAAAAACAAAAAAAAAAATTAGTGCAATTTCCTCTGTAAAGTGTAAAATCAACTGGCTGCCACTTCATTCCCTCTGGCCACTCTGTCCTCAATATATATTCCCTTCTCCACCCTTCTAGTTAGGTTTAAATATAATTTGTGTAAAAAGTCATCATCATCCTGCTGCTATACAGAATAACAAAGAAAATTCTTCATTTGAAACAATATTCTAAAGAATAAAAAAAAAAAAAAAAATCTAATGTGAAACACTCACACAACTTTCTCTTATTCCAGTTTTCAAAATTCTAATTGACAAATTTTATAGTTAGTGTACCAAATTTAATGAAATTTGTCGAAAAGTGAAAAAACTGTTCAGTAAAAGCGCACTTCCGGTTTACTAATTTTCCTGAAACTTGGAATTTTGATTATCTATTTATTAATTTGTCACCAATTAATTTTGTTTGGCTAGTAGAATTGTATTATCAACTATGACAAGCATTTTAGAGAAAAACATAACCCCACCCTTCCCCTAAAAGTGCCCTTAAATGAATTTTCCCGGAGAAATATTTCGAATAAAAGTTGTAGCTCTTTGTAAAAACGTAATTTATATAGAAAGTTTCAAGAAAATTGTCGGAGCTATTTTTGAGAAAATCGCGAAAAAGTGAAAAAAAATCATTTAGTAAAGTGGTAAAGTAAACGCACTTCCGATCATCTAATTTTTCAAACTGGGAATTTCAACATTTTATTCTAATTAATATTATTCAGATGGCAAAATTGTATAATAAACTGAAATAGCACTTTAGAAGAAAATCTAACACCATGCTCCCCCAAAATTGCCTTTACAAGAATTTTCCCGGAGAAATGTTTCAAATTCCGGTTCAGTAATTTTCTTAAAACTCGGAATTTTGGCCATCTATTTATTTCTAATTAATATTGTTTCGATGGTAGAATTGTATAATCAACTATGACTGCACTTTAGAGAAAAAACATAACCCCACCCTACCTCCAAAAGGTCCCTTAAGTGACTTCACCAGAAGAAATGTTTCAAAATAAAAGTTGTAGCTCTTTATATGTGTAGTTCACATTCCTACTTTAAAGAAAATCGTTGAAGCCGTTTTTCGAGAAAATACTAGAAAAACTGAAAAATATATTTCAGTAAAAACGCACTTCCGGTCATCCGATTTTTTTCAAACTCAGAATTTCAACAACACATTTAATTCTAATTAATATTATTTAGATGATAGAATTGTATAATAAATTGAAATAGCACTTTAGAGGAAAACCTAACTCCACCCCTCCCCCAAAAGTGCCCTAACTTGAATTTTTCCAGAACAATGTTTTAAATAAAAGTTGTAGATCTTTGTATTTGTAGTTGATATACCAAGTTTGAAGAAAATGTTTAGGGCGATTTTTGAGAAAATCGCAACAAAGTAAAAAAAGCATTAAGTAAAGTGCTACTTCCTGCAGAAGAATTCTGCCCGCTGACCTACTGTCGGATGCCATGGTGATACCTAAAGGAATATCAAGTTTGAACTTTCTACGATTTTTCGTTTTTGAGCTATGCTGTTCACATACAACAAACATACACACTCTTATCTAAAACTCACTTTTGTGGACTCAGCAGACCTCAAAACGGATATTTCCGTTGAACGTAAAATTTGAGATGATTACATTACTTCCTCTTACTACGAGTAAGAGAAAGTAAAAAGAATTAAGAAGTGAAGTAAGATATTATGTGGACTATATAAATAAGAATGTCTAACCTAGTAGAAATACGTGTGGAAAAATGAATAATTATTGATTATTACAAATAGTAAAAATAAAAATCAATAAATCAAATTTATTATGTAATAGATAAACAGCGAGAATGGTATTGGTATACGACGTTATATACAATGTTTCTCTGAAGTATACTGACATAACTGACAACATTAATATATGCCATACAGTAGTGATATATAATGTCTAACAACAATCACAAATATTGAATTATTGACATTTATATTGCGTTTATTATTTATATGATTTTTTGCTATAATATTAATATATATAATATTATGCTTCGTAAGTCAATTAGAAGTAATAACCATTTTTAATTATTAATTAATTAAAACCTTCATTTTAATAATCTAAACAAACTTCTTATTTACTTTCTTTTTATTCCTAAGAAATTCATGTCAAAATTGAGTTTTCACTGGAAATACATAATTTTGAGGTCCCCTGAGGACGAACAAAAAGTTTTTAGCAAATAAATCTCTTTCACTCTATTTTGTGTGCGCGCATTTAAATAAAATATTTCAAAAACGAAATGTATGATTGATTCTATCAACTTATATAGAGAGATATAGAGGGAAGGGATTAGCTCAGTGGTTAGTGCACTGGACTCTCCCAACGGAGGTCCCAGGTTCGAGTCCAGCTGTGCTGCCCTTAGATTTTTCTCTTCCCAGGAGCCTCTTACAGTTCACTGACCGGTGATGGACAGTGATGTCTGTAACGAGAGAACACTGTCCGGAGGCCGGCAGGGCACAGAGAAGGCTTCGGGCGCCAATAGATGGTTGACGCGCCTTAAATTATGAAGCGCTGGAAGAATTTCAAATTTGAAAAAGTGTTAACCGGAAGTATGAATTTACAGAATAGGTTTCTTTTTTAAATGTTTACGGAGTTCGGCGGAAATTTGAGCATTAAATTTCAAATGTTATATATGTTTGGTTCAATGTTATATTGCCGCATTCATCTGGACTATAATTCATCTGCCATTTCCACTACCTGTATGGGTAAGTAATTATCACTCACTCCACCACTATATTTAAATTTAGGCCAAATGATTAAAATGATTAAAGAAAATTTGTCATTTTATATTATATAATTGTATTTAGTGCAATGAGAGAAAGTTATTCGAGTTTTTCACACCAGGATTTTCTTTTAATATGAATTTCTGTTCATTTTTAATATCTATTAAGGTGGCAACAGTGTTAAATTGGTAGCACTGTTTTTACTGTAGAAATTATCGTAAGAGCTCACTTTTTGCACTGTCCACTTCAAGTCTGTGTGGCAGTCAAACAAGTAAAATAAATATATAAGTTATCAAATTTAAGAGTTTTGTTTCTTATAACCAGTCAAATACTAAGGAACAGAACGCTGAAGAATTTTGAAGCTCCAAGTCCTTACATACTTTTGGTCCATGCGGGCCGGATAAATCAAGAATTCGTCAGTCAAGCTTTAGGTAAAATTTTGTTCATTCATTTCTTATTTTGTTTTATCACAATTTATATATTCCCTTTCCCTAACTAGAATTAAGACATGGAGGATAAAATGAAGTACAAATATCATTCGAGCATTTACGAATATCTTAACTCGAAAACATTATTTTTTTGGAGAAGGAATTAAAAACGACATTTGCGAATTGTTTACCCTTAAAGATTAGAAAGCAATTTTAGTTTGAGAAGCAATATTTATAGCAAGAAATTGAAAAAGAATTACTGCCACAGGAGAATTATCTCATAAAAAAATAAAAATATAGACCAATAAAATAATTTCCTTTCAGGCAAACCCAATAGTAAAAATAAAAAAAATCACTTGTTTTTGGATAGCCATCACAACCTAACATTTTATATGGGTGAGTCATAAAAAAAAATGACCGTTTTTCTTGCAAATTTAAAAACAATTTTATTTTATTTAACAATTTATTTTAATATTCAATGTATACACACGTTGTGTTCTATGGTTTGTTTCCATTTCGAGGTAACTGCCGAATTCCTTCGCTCTTGAACGGGAGAATTCCGCAACTCCATTTTGAACCTCGTCCAGAGAATTAAAAGGTTTTTCCTTGAAGATAGTGTGCTAATGACCGGAACAGATGGTAATCGGAAGGTGCTAGGTCCGGACTATAAGCAGGGTGGGGAAGAAGCTCAATCCCATGTAATTCTGAAATTTTTTGTTTGGTGTAACGCTGGATTCTGAATTTTTTTTGCTTTCGTTATCTTGTTGAAACAAAACTTTATTTCTGTTAACTAACCTGAGGTTAGTTAACCGTGGGCCAAACTAGGTATATTCTTTCTAACTGCTCCGAATCAATAGACTGACCTTCGGGAATGAACTCATAATGAATTACGCCTTCATAATTCTAAAAAACAGAAAGCATTGTTTTTTCGAATTAACTCTGTTTATCGAAGGTAGAGCAGGCTGCTTGCAGTGTAACTATTGTTGCAGTGTTTCCTGGTTTTAGGGTTTCTCCAATATATCCATACTTCATCGCAAATGAAAATCCTCCTGATGAGCTTGTTATGGGTATCCACTCTAGCTGAACGATACACTTTCCGCAGCTTATGCAGCTCACGATTTACGGTGGACTGGGATACTTCGAGTTCTGCTGCCAACTCCCGAGTACTTTTGGTCGGGTCAGCCTCCACTTAACCCCGCAGAGCTTCTTCTTCATCGAATGAGCATCTTCAGAAAGAGCATCCTCCTCTTCAAATTCCCGCACTAAACGAGTACTTTCGGCGGCTGAAAACTTTTTTTTTACCAATAATGGCGTAAAATTATAATATTAACCTCATCTTGTTTAAAAAAAAATGCTACGACAAAACTAAAAGCGATCCAGGGTAACTTTGTTTATAAATTCATTCTCTATTTGTTTATGCAAAATAAGAATATGACCAAAGTTCAACAAAATATAAACGCTCTTTTTTTCAGTAGAGGATAAAGTGCAAATAAAAACAAAATCGGTCATTTTTTTTATGACTCACCCCAATACGTTCAAATAATTCAAAATTCAATATTCATTTTAAAAACATTATTAAGAAATAATCTCTTTAAAAATGATTTATTTTATTGGACCTGTTTGAAACAAATCATTTATGATAATAATGAAAACTATTTTTAAAATTTCACACGATCGTATTATAATTTCTTTTGTTAGAGGAGTTGGAGAAAGTAAAAATACAGTTGGACCACACTGTTTCACAGGAAATGCTTCTTAATATTTATGCTGTGATTCTCACGTGTTCTCTTCAATCATTCACATAAACCGGTGATCTACAATTAAGACTTGGTCATATTTACAAAAATGAATAATGTAAAATGTGCTTACAATCTAAAAAAATTACCTAATTAATTTATTATTGTATTTTTGAATTTTTTGTAGTCAAAACTCCTAATGTCTATTATAATGGATGTCTTAGGTGGAGAGAGAATTTAGGTATGGTTCGATGATATAAGAAGAAGACTTGATGATAGTACTGGTTAACTAATATATTAATTAAGAAACACAGACTGCCTGGACTTTACAATAGAGAAGTGTTTAAGGTAGTAGAGTGGTGTGAAAATGACACGTAGCGATTGGATGTATTGAATTGAATTCAACTGTGTTTTTATGGACTGTCCGTCGCTATATTTATACAGTTCCTCCCATTCCAATCCGAGAGAGTGGTGGTTTTGGGTTTTTGCTCTTTACTCTCTTTGGTTGCTGAGCTTCTTTTTGGTTGCTGTTACATCTATGGAAAATCTTTTTCCTCCCCAAGGACCTAACTGAAGAATCAACTTTGGACTGTCATTTTTAGATTTTGTTATTTTTTACCTTATTATTATAACTATGTTTCCCTTTCACCAGACGGAGTACTGTTACAATATCATGAGAAATGACAAATAATGTCTATCTAAAAATGGCGATCTATTCTGAAAGGCACATAGTTCATAAAGTTGAAGAGAGACAGCGTAATTTACACCAAAATAATACAATATACAATACGTAAAAAATATAGATCACCCCACCCGAAAAAAAAACTAAAGTAATTGTTCTCGAGCTGTAAACAAGTAACATCAATCATTTACTCGTTAGCCAAAGAAGTAGTAACCTTCAAAATATACTGCCTTCTACTAATGTGTCTGAGGTAACCAAAAAAAATGAAGTATAATAAAACAAAACACTCTGGTATGAAACACATTCTCGTCTTCTTTTACTATATAATACTCATGGTTCTGGTTGAAAATTTATTTTTATAAAACAGTAAATTGCATGGAAACTAACTGTGACATCATCTTTAACCTCCATTTCCATACTATGGGAAAGGTAAAAAGAAAATGATGGATAATGTGGCATGAAGAACCATCAAAGGCCGCTAGGAGAATGGACATCTGCCAACTTCTTTTTTTAAAAAAAAAATCCATCCATCCATCAAAAACATGCGCTTCTATGAAGGAATAGTGTGACATGTGATGAAAAGTAGATTTACTGGCGAAATCCTAAGACAGATGGTCAATGATTGGATCATGGTCAAACGGAATTTCCGGTTGGCAAAAAAGGAAAATTGAGAAAAAGTCGATGTTGGTGGTGGTATCTTAAACGGAATATTAAGTTTGAGTTTCGTACAAGTTTTAGTTTTTGAAATATTTTGATCTCTCACTTACGCACAAACACACACACGCACGCGCGCGTACATATTTTTCGTACTCAGGTTATCTCAAAAACATATATATTTCCGGCGACAACTCAATTTCGAAAAGTTGTCACTTTGTCATTACAACATTAAGAGAGAGAGTAATAAATACAAGCCATAAATAAATAAATAAATAAATAAAAATCTGGTGTGAAACACTCACACAACTTTCTCTTACTCCAGTTCTCAAAATGATAATTGACAAATTTTATAGTTTGTGTACCAAATTTAATGAAATTCGTCGAAAACTGAAAAAACTGTTCAGTAAAAGCGCACTTCCGGTTTACTAATTTTCTTGAAACTCGGAATTTCAGCCATCTATTTATTTCTAACTAATTATGTTTGGATGATAGAATTGTATAATGAACTAGGATACCACTTTGATGAAAATCTAACCCCACCCCTCCCCTAAAAGTGCTCTTAAAAGAAATTTCCCAGAGAAATGTTTTAGATAAAAGTTGTAGATCTTTGCATGTTTAGTTTATATACGAAGTTTCAAAAAAATCGTCAGCCATTTTTGAGAAAATTGCGAAAAAGTGAATAAATCATTTAGTAAAGTGGTAAAGTAAACGCACTTCCGGTTATCCGATTTTTTCAAACTCAGAATTTCAACAACATATTTAATTCTAATTAACATTATTTAGATGGCAGAATTGTCTAATAAACTGAAATAGCACTTTAGATGGAAACCTAACCCCACCCCTCTCCCAAAAGTGCCCTTCATGCATTTTCCCGGAGAAATGTTTCTAATAAAAGTTGTAGCTCTTTGTATGTGTGGTTGATGTTTAAAGTTTAAAGAAAATCGTCGGAGCCATTTTTGAGAAAATCGCAAAAAAGTAAAAAATCCAACTAGTAAAGTGGTACTTCCGGTTGAGGAATTTTTACAGATAACGTACAGTCAGATCCCATGGTGACCTCTAAACGGAATATCAAATTTCAACTTTCTACGATTTTTCGTTCTTGAGCTATGCTGTTCACATACATACATACACACACACACACACACACACACACACACACACGGACACACACACACACAGACCATTTGCTAAAAACCACTTTTTTGGACTCAGGGGACCTCAAAACGGATATTTCCTGTGAAAACTCGATATCGAAAATTTGACACGATTACAATACTTCCTCTTACTAGGTGTAAGAGAAAGTAAAAAAAAGATAAAACTTTAATTAAGATTAAAGACAAAAGTAAATATTTTAAGAAGTAATTAAAAATGTCAATATTACAAACAAAACACAAAAGGTACGTAATAGTGTGTTCTTTCAAGATTAGTTTTGCATTTGTCGAACAAATATATTAAGAAAAATAAAAACAGTGCAATATATAAATTTGTCAAAATATTTATCTCTATAGACAATTAAAAGAAGAAGCGTGCCAAACATAAATCAATCAATCGACTTTTATCTCATAAATAAAATGATGTGACAATAAAACAATCAATGAAAAAAGTAGGCGGCCTAATTTTGTACTGTGCTAAATTACGACATTATTTTTTTATCAGGTAATATATATTTTCTTGTTTAAAACATATGTATCTATAAGGAAAAACAACTTAAATAGCGGAAAAATTTGACTTTATCATTGCGATTTGAATGCCGGACGAGGCATTGAAATTCATACCTCCCCTCTAAACTATGACACGGAATTCTCTGTCTGATATTAACATTGCTTGCAATTGGCCTTGTATGGATAAAACTAGGGTTATGATTTTAAAGGAAAAGTAGCAGTGCGTTAAAAATAAAAAAAAAATCTGGAGTGAAACACTCAACGAGTTTCTCTTTCTTCGTTATTATAAAACAATTAACCTTTTTTTTTTACTTCCTCTTACTCCTAGTAAGAAGTATTGTAATCGTGTCAAATTTTCGATATCGAGTTTTCACCGGAAATATCCGTTTTGAGATCCCCTGAGTCCAAAAAAGTGGTTTTCAGCAAATGGTTGTGTGTATGTGTGTGTGTCTCTCTCTCTCTTTCTCCCTCTCTCTCTCTCTCTCTCTGTGTGTGTGTGTGTGTGTGTGTGCGCGCGCGTGGTGTGTGTACGTGAACAGCAAAAACGAAAAACCGCAGAAACTTGAAACTTCATATTACGTTTAGGTATCACAATGGGATCTGATGGTTCGTTATGTGTCAAAATTCCTCAACCGGAAGTACCACTTTACTAGTTGTTTTTTTTTTTCTTTTTTGCGATTATCTCAAAAATGGCTCCGACGATTTTGTTTAAACTAGGTATATCAACTACACATTCAAAGAGCTACAATTTTTATTTGAAACATTTCTCTGGGAAAATTCATTTACTGACACTTCTGGGGAAGAGGTGGCGTTACGTTTTCATTTAACTGCTATTTCAGTTCATTAGACAATTCTGTCATCAAAATAATGTTAATTAGAATTAAATATATTGTTGAAATTCCAAGTTTGAAATAAATCGCATAACCGGAATTGCGTTTACTTTACCACTTTACTGATTTGTTTTTTCACTTTTTCGTGATTTTTTCAAAAATGGGTCCGATGATTTGCTTGAAACTTATTATATAAACTACGCATTCAAAGATCTACAACTTTTACTTAAAACATTTCTCTAGAAACATTCATTTAAGGGCACTTTTAGGGAAGGGTGGGGTTATGTTTTTCTTTAAAATGATTCATAGTTGATTATACAATTCTACCATCCAAACAAAATTAATTCGAAATATATAGATGTCCAAAATTCCGTGTTTCAAAGAAATTACTAAACCCAAAATGCGCTTTTATTGAACAGTTTTCCAGTTTTCGACGAATTTCATTAAAGTTGGTACACAAACTATAAAATTGGTCAATTATAATTTTGAGAACTCGAATAAGAGAAAGTTGTGTGAGTGTTTCACACAAGATTTTTTTTTACTTCCTCTTACTCCTAGTAAGAGGAAATATTGTAATCATGTCAAATTTTCGATATCGAGTTTTCACCGGAAATTACACGTTTTGTAGTCCCCAGAAATCAACAAAGTGTTTTTTTTAGAAAATGATCTCTCTCTCTCTCTCTCTCTCTCTCTCTCTCTCTGTGTGTGTGTGTGTGTGTGTGTGTGTGTGTGTGTGTGTGTATGTGTATATATGTATATGTATGTATGTGAACAGGACGCTTTATTAAGATACAGTGCGAAAAGCTTTAATAATCCTGAGTACGAATAACCTTTGGGCTCTTATTAGCGTCTGTCTGTTGTAGGCTTTTAATAATCCCTCATGCCATGCTGGAGCAGCAAAAGTTAGCAGAAGTACTAAGGCAAGGTCATATATCACGCGCATAGCTCACAATCCGTTTACAGCACAGCTCAAAATCGAAAAAACATAGAAAGTTCAAACTTGGAATTCCTTTTAGTAAGTCTCATTGTCAAAATTCCTTAACCGGAAGTACCACTTTATTCAATGTTTTTTTTTTCACTTTCTGTGATTTTCTCAAAAATTGTAAAAAAAAACTAAAAAAACGATTTTCTTTAGTGGGGTTAGGTTTTTCCTCTAAAGTGCTATTTCAGTTTACTATAAAAATACTGTCATACAAATAATATTAATTAGAATTAAATGTGTTGTTGAAATTCCGAGTTTGAAAAAAAAATTAGATGACCGGAAGTGCGTTTTTTCTTGAAAAGTATTTTTCAGTTTTCTAGTATTTTTTTTCTAAAACAGATCCGCCAATTATTCTTCAAACTAGGAATGTGAAATAAACGTTTCAATAGTTGCAATACGGCAAAAAGACATAGTATGTGATAATAAATTATGATAAGAATGACATGCTAGAGATAGTTCATCATTAACTTGGCAAAAACGTCTTTGTAATTAAGAAGTCCTTTCTTGTTTCTTGTTAGTTCAATATATTGAATAAATAATGCATAAAAAGTCAATAGACTGTATATCTGGCTGGTTTCACCGATGGAAGCTAAAGTTAAACCCATCTAAAACTGAAGCGAAAATCTTCGCTCTCCGGCGGTTTCGGAATGAAGACCTTCGCCTACAAACAATTGACTACCAGCAAATTCCCTGGAAACAAAAAGACCAAGGAGTGCGTTATCTGGGCGTAATCCTTGATACAAGACTCACCTGAAGACTACACATTAACACTAAACTGCAACAAGCATACACCCGACTGAAACAACTCTACCCACTCATTAACAGAAACACACCACTCAAACACTCCTGCACCACACTACTTTATAAAACTCTCCTTAGACCTCTCCTGACACACGCCTGTCCAGTTTGGATAACAGCTAGCAACACACTGACAAAACGATTGAAGACTTTCCAAAACAAGGTACTACGAATTGCACTCAACGCTCCCTGGTTTGTCAGAAACACACAAACACACAGAGAACTTGACATACCAGATATATACGCACACATGACTAAACTTACAGACAATTTCTTCCTAACGCTTCACACACTACCCTCAGCTTCACATTACCACATAGGCGAGCCTACTTCATCCAGACGATTAAAACCCAGACTCTACCAAGATCTCTGACAGAACTCATCTTTGTTTTATTGTTTCTTTATCTTTCAATAGCCCTATGTGTAAAGCTCTAAGTGAGCTGGCCCATAATAATTTGTAAATATAATAATAATATAATAACTGGACAAATTTTCTTTTACTTGTAAGTTTATATTTAAATGCCCTCATATAAAAATATAGAGGTGTTGAGGTTACATACATCCATGACGGGTTATCACTTGAACGTATTTTAGATAAATTTCCTATAAAAGTCGTCGTAACATCCGGTTCATCAATTTTCTTTAAATTTGGAATTTTAGTAATACAATTAGCGTATTTTTTCATAATGTAAGGGTGATAGAACTTTGACATGATCGTAGTAATTCCTCTTACAGAATGAGAGCAAGTAAAGAGAAATGAAGGGTCATATTTTGTTAAGGAAATGTTAAAAAAGGGAAATGAAAAATGATAAGAACTTACTACTGCTACATAAATAAATAAAAGGGCGGAAAGTTTTGTAATAACACAAAATGTGTAAATAAACAAGATAGGCCCACTTTCTTTTTGAAGTGGATATTTAGTGAAATGTGAAGTAGTCTACCATTTTTGTAGCGCTAAACAGGAAAGTTGAGCTATCATAAAGCGCAAAACTACTTTACAAATATTACTAGCTCAAATAGTAATACGTCATCTTAAGCAGGTGATATTGCTGAAACAAATGTAAAATGTAAAACAGGATTTATGCATTATATGCAGGGCCTAACATTCATGTAATGAAATACAGCTTCTAACCTCCTTCTTTTTGCTGAGAAATTAAGCATTAATCAAATGTACAATTGCATTGTCGGTTGTACATTGATTTCAAAATAGCTTTTTTTCGTGGACTACGGAAAGGATTAATAAATATGATGGAGCTGCAGGTATCAGCGAAATTAATTAAATTTAAGGTGAACATGCACCTTTACATGCGTTATCGAATCCAGAGAGTTACCGGTGACTATTATTAGCCCATAGACAGTGATTCGTTATCATCAGTTCTTTTCAATCGGTTATAGAATCGGCTGTTCTCAGTGTATTTTCAAACCCTAGGGGTGTTTATATAATCGCCCTGTTCAATATGTTGCCTAAAAAAATATTATTGGTAGATTGGCAGCTGCTTTGAAGGAGGTTTTTCAAGTATTAGAACAGGAAGCTGCCATATTACGGGTTAAAGATAAGTATATGGTTGTGATGAGGCGAAAGAAGCGATTTGAGAATCTTATGATAGGAGGAGGGTATTGTTTCGAAGCTACTAATAAATTTAAAAACCTAGAGACGATTATGACTAATGTAGGCCAAAATATAAGGAAAAGACTAGCTGCCGGGGGGAGTAGGTAATATGTTACCTTACGGCCGACCGAACCTAAGGAATAAGAATTTCTTGAAGTGCCAAAATAACCATTTACAAAACAATTCTCCGAACTGTTGTCCTGTATCAGTGCAGAGACCATAGATCTGGCTGCTGTAGATTTTCGTCTGAATTCCTGGAAAAGGCAAGTGTTAAGGATTATTTCTGATCCAACAGGGAAAGAGGGGTTTTATCGGGCGAGAAAAAACTCAGTGCTGAATGAGCTTTTAAAAGAGGAGGCTTTAGTGGTTAGGACACCCTACACTTTATAGCAAGAGATCGTGGATCTAGATGGGCATTTGAAGGACATCCTGAAAGGCAAAGGTTCCAAGGTAGATCCCCGCCTTAGATGGTTAGATTACGTAGAGAATATTTTGAGCCGGCAATGAAGGAGGAAGGTGGGAGACCGCCAACAGTAAGTAGCTTTATCGAAGCACGCCAAGGTCCTTGCCACGGATCGTAATGCTACAGAAAGAAAGAATTAGGCGTTAAATTTCCTGCATGTTTTCTTCAAGAAACAGATGAAACAACCGTGGAAAGAATATTGTCCACATATTCAGGTCTATCAAATATCTAGTATTCAGGACTATTAAATCTCTGTTAATGTCCATCCTCCGGCAAACTGTATAGAATCAAGGGGGCTTAGAATTTGTGACCTTCTACTCACTTACCTTTAAAACAAATATTACAGGTGATAAATCAAATTTAGGGTACCAGATACAGACTAAACTGTCTGTGAATAATGCACATAATACGTCAACTATTTTGAAATTTAATAAATTTGGGGTAAATCATTGGTACAAAATGGATATGGGGGATAATTGATTTACGCTAATTTAGTGTAATCAAGTGGCTCTTTAAGTAATCAAGGTCGGTGGCATGAAGGAAATTGGCCATGAAATCTCCGCAGGGCAAATCAACGGGGATCTTATCTTTAAGTGACTCCCTATAGTCCGATGATTTCTTCTTAAATTTTTCAATAATGCCTGCGGTCAGTTTCCTTTCTATGTCGACAAAATCTGCTGAAAAGTCCGTCTGGCCACTGATTAATTCTGATTAATTCAACAATCATAACAAAGTTGGCAGCAATAGAATTTTTTGTCGGATTTGTCGTCAGCTACTATTCACTTTTACCTTCTCCCATATTCTACTGTTCTATAACAAATCCAACGGTCATCCATCAGCCACTGTATCACCAGATCTTGGCCTGATCCTACCGCTGCCACCAAATGTAATATGTCAGCGCTTACGGCAAGGCAATTATTTAGGATTAATCAACCAACCAAACATGATCAACGGGGAGCTAAAATATGTTTGCTATCCGCCTCCGTCTACGATACTTAATCAGTAATTGGAAGTAAAGCCCACCTGAAAAAATAGGCATTACTTTTTGTTTTTTTTTAAAGTTTAATATAGAAGTTGAAACAGTCGTAGGGTTCAACTTAAATATTTTACTAGAACGCACTATTCTGTCGCTAAATTTAGAAAAACAATTATTTTATATTTCAATTGTAATTGGGCTTTAGTGGTTTATTTTTAGACACACTTGAGTTCGCTGATGGCTAAGCCATAAAAGACATACATACACATCGGACCCCTTATATTTCAATTTATTAAAATCAAATACCATCATCCAATTTTTCCTAATAAGATCGCTTATGACTAGTAATAATATTCTATTTGGAACGATTTTCGAGTGGATTGGGAAAATGTCTTTATTAATTCTCTAAATACAAAAAAATAAACTCAAGTCTCATCTACTCAGTTCTTAAGAGAAGACATTATCAAAAATGTCTATTTAATTTTCCACACATTGAAAATTCCGTTATGGCAAGCTGGCCAAGAATGAGTTATTTCAATTATTTTGAGTTTGTTTTTCTGTAATTGTGAAGAGTGAAAAAAAAAGACAATTAATCTGGGGAAGACATGGTAGTGTACTGAATTGTTGTTGTATACTTGCAATAGTGTCAAAACCATCAAGCAATAGTGACACAAAAGACGAAGAATTATTTCTGGCTTCTCTAAAGATTCAATTGAATAAATATAACAGTTTTAAAACCTTCATTGTAACCAAATAGCTTTCTGATAATTTATAATAAAATAAACTTCTTTTTTTTTTAGCAATGAGCTAATTATGGAAAGATCCATACAACTTTCCCGCCATAATCAATACTACAATTTATTATACCAGTTCTAAACTGGTAAAATATAAACAAAATAAAACTTGCTATTTTGAACTAAAAGTTGTGGAATTTGAAAAGCAAGTTTAGAAGAACTATACATCAAAGGAATGCGGCGAGTCACATTCTTTAAAAGAATATAAAGCATTAAACAAAAAGGTTTTTTAGGATTTTTAGTTCCACTCATGAGGTGGAATGTGGGGTGGGGGTGGGGAGTATTGGTCTTTGTGTTAGTTAAGTTTTAGCCGGCCGATCCATATAAAAAATGGATATTGTTAAGCTTATCTACTCTACACTAAGAAATGTTTAAATATGTTTTAAGAATGCTAACATTCTGGCAGGAAATAATAGTTGTTTTCTATATATATATATAAAATTAGGATTTATTACATAATATCAACCAGAGTTGCCAGTTGCGATTTTCTAAATCCCCCATTCTGAAACTGAAATTTCCCCCCAAAATTTGAACTCAAATCCCTCAAATTTACCGGGCTCGGTTCTTTTTCGTTTGATTTTTAACCAACTAGGGAGGTCCTCTGAAAAAACGTATTTTAAATATATGAACGTTTCGGCGTTCTATTTCCTCGCAAGGAAGTGTACAGATTGAAATGAAATTTAAATGATATTTATTGCTATATATATATATATATAACCTATGGCGCAATGGTCCATGCAAGAACAAGGCTTGCCAGACGACGATTTTAATAGGGGGGGGAGCACGCCGCAGTTCCCTCGCCGTTTAGTTCCGGCCTTCGCTACCTAGGGCGCTACTAACTGTAGCTTCCCACTTTTTTATCACGATGCTGGATTAACACCGTCATTGCCCTCAAGGGATTCGAACTCTAAATTCTCGAATTCTCGCACGAAAAGAGAGTGCGCTAGCCAAGAGAACGTGAGGACATAAATTATAAAACTGAGTATTTAAAACTATTTACAATATCGACTTCTAGGTTATTACCACTAGAGTAAGGGTTAATATTAGTAATTATCATCTCTCATATTTTATCCGTCGTATTTCATATTTCTATAAAATACGGGATAAAATACCACAGATGTAATCCAGCATTCCGGACCCATCCACATATTATTATGTATTTCTATGTAAAATTGTATAAAATTTCTAAGTATTGTGTATGGAATATATACATATGTATTTATATATATATATGTGTACGTGTATGCATATATGTTTTTTTTTTTTTGCCTACCAACAATAACAATACCCCTATTGAAAGGGAATTTATTTCTATATTACATCACATAAAATATATCATAATTTGTACAACATGTTATTAACAATTTATTGAATGTAATTCACAATTTTAATATATGGCCAGCCCAATAGAATTTATATATACTAAATGATGGTAAAATTTCTTTAATTAGAAATAACGATCTTGTTAATCAGTCAGCTGTTTCCCGTGACGTATTAAACAATATATTCTGTGTTTATCAAGTAGTCAACAGTTTTAGATTAAGCAGTGTTACCATGTTCGGTCCGTATAATAAACTGTCACAGGTGCAGCAACCGTTAGTAATTATATGAAATCTATGTAATAACTAATAAGTCTAGTTCTACCAGACTATGTCTAGTTCTACCAGTCAGTCAATATCTGCGTCAGTTTGTAGTTAATTTTAAAAATAATGTATTTAGACTTTTCCTATGTTGCACGGTCGGGTTGACTTTTAGATTTCTCTGACTTTAGTCGTATTTATCCATTCTTCTTCCCATATTTCGTAATGGTTTGTTTTCAATTTTCTTTTAAGATAAGTTTTTGGTGCTTTGTATTAGTAGGTGTGAAGTCCTTGTTGCTTTCATATATATATATGTGTGTGTGTTTGTTTTCGTATTTATGTAAATTTTGTCTGTGTTTTTGAACAAAATATCTCAAAAAACGAAAAAAAATCGCAACAAGTACAAACTTACTATTTTCGGTTTTGATACGACCATCGAATCTGTTTCTCGAAAGTTTCGGGCAAAATCCATCAACCGGAAGTACGATATTACAGCTTTTTTTTTTTTTTAGTTTTACGCGATTTATTCAAAACCAGCTCCAAAGAACGATTTTCTTTCAAATTCGTGTACGATTTACATATATATGAATATCTATCATTTTTATTTGAAACATTTCCCTGGGGAAATTGATTTATGTGGGTGGTTCTGGGAGACCATTAGGCGCTAAACTTTTCACTAAAGTACCGCTTCAGTTTCATGTGCGGTCTATCGCTTATATAAATTTAATATACATTAAAAGTTATATAATAATCCACATTTGAAGAAATACTAGTTTACAGAATTTAGTGTTATATAGAGTTTTTATAGAATTTTTTCGAATACCACTTTAACATTTTCCTTTCCTTTGGAACACTATAACTGAACAAATATCACTATTAATCACTATTAATTGAAACATTAAACCATACATTAAATTGAAGTGATACTTTAGAGAAAAATTTAATGCTACTGTTTTCCTAGAACCGTTAAAAAATCCATTTTCCTGGCAAAATAATCCAAATAATGAGTATATAGTACACAAAGTATAAAAAATCTGGTGTGAAACGCTCAAAACTTTCGCTTACTCCAGTTTTCAAAAGTGTAATTGACAAAATTTTATAGTTAGAATATCAAATTTGTTTTTATAGAGAAAATCTGGACAAATTAAAAAATTATTCAGTAAAAACGCACTTCCGGTTTACTAATTTTCTTTAAACACGGAATTTTGGTAATCAATTTATTTCTAATTAATTTCGTCTAGATCATGGGTGGCCAACCCGCGGCCCGCTGGGTGTCTATTTGTGGCCCGCGAAGCATTGCACACATTTTTTTCTTTTAATGTACACAAACCACCAAAAGAACATTCCAATGTGCGTAGTTCGTATCATATTTCATATAAGAAAGTATCTCAGTACATATGATTCAACTATCGTGACAATTTCTTCTATGAATTTATGTGCAAAGTCCCTTAAAATGGATCATGTCATGAAGGTGGTCATCAAAACAGTGAACTTTATTAAGTCGAAAGGGTTGAATCACCGTCAGTTTCAAGAGTTTCTCAAGTCTTTGGATTTACAGTATAATGACGTTACATTTTATGCAGAAGTAAGATGGCTGAGCCGTGCCAAAATGTTGAAAAGAGTGTTTGATTTGAAGGAAGAAAATACAAGCAAGTCAAAAAGTATTCCAGAATTTGAAGACAAGGAGTGGGTTAGCGACTTTGCATTTCTGGTCGATATAGTTAGCCATCTAGATGTGGTTAATACTCGGCTACAAGGGAAAGATCTACTAATTAATAACATGTATGATCTTATTTCCGCATTCCAAATGAAACTTGGACTTTGGGAACAACAGTTAAGGACAAAAATCTTCACTCACTTTCCTACATTGTCGTTGCAGCCAGACGTCACACAAATGGCGGCGGATAAATACGCTTTGTTAATATCCGACTTGAACTTGGAATTTGAAAACCGATTTCAAGATTTTAAAAAGCATCGTGTGCTTTTTGCTGTATTTGCAACACCATTCTCCGTAGACGTTACTTTATTGCCAGGAATTTTACAAATGGAACATTGTGAAATGTGCTGTGACACCCAGTTGAAGGAGAAATTTATTCAGGTTGGTTTGGAGGAGTTTTATAAAACATATTTGGACAAGGAGAAATATCCTGCATTTTACAAACATGGTTTGTCGATGATTTCGCTATTTGGAAACACTGGCAGGTGTGAACAGCTTTTTCGTCAAATGAAGCATATTAAATCTCGAATGAGAACACGCACTTAATTTATTTCTAATTAATTTTTGCCTAGATGGTAGAATTGTATAATCAATTACGATAGCACTTTAGAGTAAAACATAACCATACTCCTACCCCAAAAGGCCCGTTAAAAGAGTTTACCCTGAGAAAGGTTTTAAATAAAAGTTCTAGCTCTTTATATGTGTAATTCACATACATGATTGCTTAGTTGGTTAATTGTTGGAGTCATTTTAGAGAAAAAGTAGCAGATAACTGAAAAACACAGTATAAACGCACATCAGGTCATTCGATTTTCATCAAACTGGGAATTTCAAAATGATACTTAATTCTAATTAATATTATTTAAATGTTTAATAAACTGAAATAGCACTTTAATGGTAAAGCTAACCCCACCCAACCACCAACAGTGCCCTTAAATGCATTCATCCGGAGAAATGTTTCAAATAAAAATTGTAGAACTTTGTAGTATATATAGTTGATATTAATAAGTTTAAAGGAAATCGTTGGAGCCATTTTTGGGAAAATTGCAGAAAAGTGATAAAAACCGTTCAGTAAAAAAGGTAGTTTCGGTTGAGGAATTTTGACAGGTAACACTGTCTGATCCCATGATGATACCTAAACGAAATATCAAGTTTGAACTTTCTACGATTTTTCGTTTTTGAGCTATAATGTTCACATATCTATATATATATATACACACACACACACAGCCCATTTTCTGAAAACCACTTTTTTGGACTCAGAGGACCTCAAAACGGATATTTCCGGTAAAAACTGAATATCCAAAATTTGACACGATTACAATACTTCCTCTTGCTAGGAGTAAGAGAAAATAAAAAAAAAAAAACGTTGTAACGGCAAAAAACTGAAAGAAAAAACCATTCAGCAAAATCACACAACCAGTTGATTAATAAAGTCTGAAACGTTCGTGACATAATGTGGAGGTATTTCCTGAACACTGAATACCCAGTTTTGAGTTATTTTGTTCAAGCGCATACCATAAAAATCCATTTCTTAAAATATATATATTTTTTTTATATAGAGGAGGATATAGGGGATCTCAAATCATGTATTTCCGGTGAAAACTCAATTTTGAAACTTTGTAACGATCGCAATATTTTCTTTTGCTACAAGTTAGAGAAAGTAATATATATTTTGCAAAATAATAAATTCAATATACAAAATTACAAATCCCCATTTTACGATTATATATTCATAGAATGTAACAATGTTGTACATGTTTTTATATTCTCTTTCATATTTTACGTTTTCATATGTAATGTTTTGATGTTGGGAACACATCAAACAGACATCTACTACCAGCAGGAAATGGCAATAAAATGTCGGAATATAAATACATACATAACATTACGTTCATGCATATCTTACAAGAGTATGTTTTATATATAAGGAAATGACACAATCTAATGCTAAAGTCCATCTCCTTCCCAAGGGGAATACAAGTATTACTGATATAAGATTGCAGTAAACAACAGTGATATAAATAAAACTACATGGAATTTTGTTTATGATTATGATATACAGTGACGTGTTTGGATAGGAATGAAGTTTAAGTAAACTCCAACAAATGTTTACAATTGTTGACTAAATAAAATAACTATTTTGGGAGAAGTCCGAAAGATAATCAGCAGTATGGACTACAATCCTAGGTTTGGACAAAGTCAAACAAATTACGGGACAATCAAATTAGTAAAGAGACAAATCGCTATAGCTCAAAAAACGATTTATTTAATCAATACTTCAATTGGCTACTTATTTGGGATAATTTTCAACATAATCCCCAGCAACATTTATAGACTTGTCCCATCGTTGTTTTAATTTGTGTATGCCTCTGGTATAAAATTCTTTGGGTTGAACTCCAAGCCACTTTTACACCCGATTTTTAACTTCTTCATTGGATTATTATTATTATTATTTTTATTTTACCTAAATAAATTACATAACAAGTAACATAAGGTACGTCAAAATTACATAATAAACAATAAGTTTGCTAGTTCAAATAGTCCTTGCTCTGATGTTTGCACTTTGTTCTCACGAGAAAATAAACACTATCCAACACTGTATTTAGTCTATCTTGAAGTGTCCCAGCGCCCACTTCTCTTCCAGAAACTCATTTATTTTATAAAAACTGTTTTCCTTAAAGAAATGTTTTAACGTTTTCTTAAATGGTTCAGTTTTTAGACCGATTATTTCCCTCGGCAGTTTGTTAAACAATCTTACACTCATCGCACTTGGAGCTAACTCCGACTTCGCCAATCTTCTCACTGGTAAGTGTAGATTATTTTTATTTCTAATATTGTAAGAGTGTTTATCTCCTCTACATTCCATATTTTTCTTTCCTTTTAGATTAACCAGACACTTAAAAATATACAATGAGGTCAGTGTCATTATTTTGTGAGTCTGGAACAATTTTCTACAACTATCTCTTGGTTGCTTTCTATAAATGATTCTTATTGCCTTCTTTTGCAGTCTGAATGTGGTTACAGCGTCAGGCGCTCCTCCCCATAGTACTATCCCATAAGACAGTTTGGAGTGGAATAAACCAAAGTACGCAGTTCTTAACGTCTCAGCCCGTAATTCGTCTTTTAGACTTCGCAACAGTTAGATAACTTTTGATAGTTTACTATTTAATTCACTAATATGATTTTTCCGTGATATACTTGAGTCAAGTATGATTCCAAGGAAATTAGTACTTGTACTTTTTTCTTGACGTTTAATCGTAAATTCTTTAGTGAATGTTTTTTTTCTTCATTTAAGATTAATTCATTTTTCGCGATCCATGTTTTGAGCTGTTTCAGGTTATCCTGTGCAATATTCAAGGCTAGCTTTTGTTTCATTACTTCTTGTCACTAGAGTAGTGTCGTCCGCATAGAGAATTACTTTACAAGGCACTTGTCGGCCTACTTCGTTAATAAAAAAATGTTTCCCATGTAGAGCCTCTTTAAGGCAGTCCAAACAAATGGAAGTTCGATGGGAAGAGATCGAAGCTATAGGGGAGATGTGGAAGTATTTCCCACCCCACTTTTTGAAGTTGTTTCTTGAGTTAACTGTGCTGTGTGTGGGCGCGCGTTGTCATGAAGCAAAATCACATCTTTAGTCAACAGTCCACGACGTATCGTCCGAATGGCAGGCCTTACATTGTTTTTTGAGCATATCACTGTAATACTGGCTGTTAATGGTTCATTGATCTTCAAGATAGTCACAATAAATAGACCTCTGCGAATCCCAGAATACTGTAAGTATGACTCGTCGTCCCACTTCATTGCTCGTCACAGACATTTACACGGCTACCTTTAAACTGTTCTACTCATTTGTAAACGTTCGAACAACGGTTCAAACAATTATTCCCGTACACTTTCAACATTCTTTCTTGGTTTTCACTACCTTTGATACCCTCTGCAACTAAAAATCTAATCACTGAGCGTTGTTCTTCCGAGGTGCAATGCTTGAGCTGACTCGCCATTGTTAACTGAATATATTTGAGGTTATGCTCTTACCAAATATTCTCGAACAGCTGATGAGAAACTAAGTTCAAGAATGCCAACTTGACGCACTGAAACTATTGTATTGATTAAACAAGCCGTTTCTGAGCTACAGCGATTTCTCTCGTTACTTACTGAATGACCCTCTTATAATATCGAGCTTTAGCTGGCTAGTTTAGAAGTGGATAATAAGAATAAAAATTGTTTCACGCCCCTTTTTTGCCATCTTGTAATCTTTATAACGCTTTAAAAATTTTATATCCTTAATATTGGTAGCGTATTATAGTTTATAACGAAAAAAAGCTGCACAAAATATCGAAATATAAGAACTTATTAAATTTTCAGACAAAGCAGACTGGAATATTTAAAATATTTAAACAGATTTGTTTATGTTTTGTACTTATATCAAAAATAGAGGATGCAGTTTAGTAACGTTTTCGAACGAGATCGTTCGTTTTAGTAACGAGATATAAATGAAAAGCCACTCATTAAATAGAAACTTTTTTTTTATTTTAGCTTTCAAAAATTGATAGTTCTGAATAATATTTGTTTGACTGATATATGATATATAAGTGGCGGATGCCTATTGTGATGTCTAAGCTGAATATCATCTTAAAACTTTCGGCAATTTTTCCTATTTTGAGGCATTATTACAGGAAACCGCGCCACAAAAATACATAGACTAATTTCCAGCACAAACCTTTTTTTTTTACATTTTTTTCCCCTAATCAAGTGTGCCTCTGAAATTTTTCTTGAAACATGAAATAGTAACTGCACAATCTATAAACCTGTCACTTCTATTTGAAAATATTTTTGTGGAATTAAATTTCAGATATAATGGATTGATTCTATGTTATTGGCGCACTCTTCACTTACCTACCCAGCTACGGTAAAGGTTAATATTTGTCCCGCTAAAAAAATTTATTTTTGGGAATTTCTGAGGGCCAGTAACGTTAAGGTTTCCTCTAAATTTCTATACAATTTATGGTGCATCCATTAGAAGCATTGCCAGAATTGTAAATTTGAAAAAAATTGGTTAAACGGGAAACATGATTTTTTTCACAAACCAGAAAACCTCATAACATGTACAATTTCAGAAAAAGTAAATAAATTATGAAAATTTTCGAGAAAAAAAATTGGTTTTTGAGGGTTTTCTTAAGGGGGGGGGGGGATTTTTTGAAAAGAAAACAGCTACAACGATTTTTCTTTGAACTTCGAATGCTCACTGCACAAATGAAAATCCTATAACTTTTATTTGAAAAGTTTCTAGTGAGGTATGTTGGACCTGTCAGTTATATTAAAATTTAAATTGCCTTACAAGCTTTATCAGGTGAAACAGAGTTCGACAATTTAGTTGGATAACCTGTGGGCGGAGTTAAATGACGTCACAGCTACTAGATGGCTTTGGCAATGGGCGGATCTTAACAACCGTTTAAATGTCACAACTAAGTTATCGAGGTATATAGGCATCAATTATACATGTCATAATTTCTTTGCAAGCAATGATGTCATCATTTGAAAAATACTGTTCATTGTAGAATTTACGAGAAATCGAAGGTTATGTGGTATTTAGAAATGGGGGCCGCCCGTCTAGCGAAACACGAGGTCTGGTGGTATAATCAGGAGAAAATTGAGGTAGTAAACAAGTATAAGTATCTGGGAATAACCATAACGTCCAGTCTATCCGTAGAGGAATATTTTAGGGAAAAGAGTATAAAAGGTAATTTGCTCTTAATACATTTAAGAGAATATTATTGAATAAAAATGTATCATTCTGCTCAAAATTCAACTCTACAATGCTGTGTCCAGAGCAATCATTTGTTATATTTATTATGGAAATGTTACTAAAATATTTTCTTAAAAAAATTTTCCATCTTCCAGGTTACACCCCGGACTATATTCTATAATACTTAGAGACAAACGTGATGCCCACTTTTTTATACACAGTTAGACTACATTTAAATTACCTAAACAGATGTCTTACCATCAGATAGATATCCCCATATTCTAATCAGAGAAATCATAGATAAAAAAATATTTATATATAAAGATTGGTAAAAATTCTGTTCAACATATAATATTCCAATGGAAGAATTACTAAATAAAAACATTAAATTCCGCAATATAATAAGCAAAGTTAAAACTAAATTAATTAATGATTACAACTTAATTGCCCGAAAAAGTGTTCACCATACTTTGTATAAAGGTTTAAAATAATCAATTAGATTTTGTTAATAGTAATCTAGATTCCGTCTCAATAGGATGGGTTATAAAATGCAGAGGAGAACTTCTTTATTTAAATAACTACTCATTCAGTTGTAGCTCAAAACTGTGTTCTTTATGTAATTTAGAAAATAGAAATGAGGATGTATTTCATATTATTTCTTTATATCCCATACTAAAAGAATTCAGTGCGATAAATTTTAAAAAAGAATTTTGAAATTATAACGAATTTATAGAACTGCTAAATGGAAAAAACTATACACAATTAGTTAAATTTTGTAAACGCCTGGCAGTACAGGTGTAGTTTGGTGTGTGAATTTAATTATATATATATATAAAAAAAAAAGAAGATTAAGAGCTGATATGATATGATGATTTATTTATTATTGGTTTTGTCAAAGTTTATTTCATTTCCAAAAGATGGTTGTTTGTGTTAATATTTTATTATCTCCTTTGTAGTATGCACTGTTTACTTTTATATCGATATGTTTATATTTTACTTATTTACACTTACTTTAAGTTATATTTGCATTTTTGTTTACATTATTTATTTTTTAGTTTGTCTGTGTCTAAGGCAATTAACCTCTGACGGTCGGTAGACCAAGAGTATGTATGTCTTAATAGTATTACTTAGTATTATATTTTATTGTATAATTGAATTAATAAAGGCTATTATTACATTATACATGTCATAATAATATCAATAATACAGTTAAAAATTTAAAAAAAAATTGCATGCTTGTATGCTAAATTTTCCATGCTTTCTAGTCTTCTATTAATGTTCTTTTAAAAATACAGTTACAATGCAATGCATTAAAAGCTACATACGGACTGTAAAAAATTCTGCCCATCTTTGAAAATTGTTCGTTTAAGTGAGAATACTATAAAACAAAAGGAAACCTTTCTATCTGAACTGGATATAAAGTAAGATGGATTTACTTTAACCCCATATAAACCAAGTATGTTCTGCTTTATCCCTCACAGAAACCCAATGATGTTAAAAAATACTAAAAGCTGCTGCTTGAGTCTATTTTTATTTATTATACATTTATTAACGCAGAAGGAAAGATTTAATTGTGCTATTCTGACAGGAGTGAAGGAAAATGTTTGAATAGACTTTCAATATTTATTTCACACAATTTAAATTACAATTAAGTATTCTACGATTAAAGTCTTTGAGTTTCCAGTATCCTAACTGAATAATTTTTGGAAGGAGCAAAAAACATCTGGTGTGAATTGTCACACGACGTTCTCTTATTCTAAATAAAACAATCACAAAAGTTTCTTAAAAAATCGCCACGTTATAATGTTTATTGAAAATGTGGGTGGGTCCGCAATGCTGGATAAGATCTGGTATTTTATCCGTCGTAGCATGCATATTGATTATGTTCCTAACCGGAATCATCCGGATCACCCGAGTTTCGGATTTTCATCGTCAGAGCAAATTCACACCAAGTTTGTGTAGAGAGTTCACTTCAACAATGTTTCTGTTACTACACTCACACTTGTTGGTTGTATATATGTGGGGAGGTTATAAGGTTATGTTATTATGTGTGTGTGTTTCATGACGAAGTGGAATTATTAGAAATTATGATCAGACATTATAAAATAGGGTGCCGGTATAGTGTGCGCTCTACCAACCCTGTTGATATCTACTGTATAAAACATGTGCTCTACTATAGTATATCCTTACTAGAGTAAGATATTCAGTAACCTCTTCTACGGAAGCCCCTCCCCCGTACCACCCGTTGATAAAAAAAATAAACCCTTAGCCGATCAAACTCGAAAATAAGTGGATCACTGATCTATTTTCGTGCGCTTACCATCCATCATGAGAGGTGACCATAAGTAAAGTACAATCTGAAAATAAATGTTTTGAAAATAATAGTTTAAATTTTAATTTTTGTCGATAGTGCATACTAAACCAGAATCATGATGGTAGAGCGCACACTATAGCAAAATCATGACTGTAGAGCGCACACATACCAGAATCATGACGGTAGAGCGCACACTATACTAGTACCAAAAATAGTGTATAATAAATAACACGTTTTGAAGAATACTTTATAACTAAATTTTAATAATGTTGTTAAGTAAGTGCTTTATCAAGTCATTTTTATTAGGGGGGGGGGGGATAAGTTATTTCAGGAATAAATTGTACTAATAAAAATAGGTAAATTTTAAAGAAATACAATGCAAAGTTTATGGGCAGTCAAAAGCTTGTACAAGTAATAAAATACATATGAAATACAAGCAGGGTTAATACAAGAAAATATGTAAGTAAATTGATATGTAAGAAGGTTTGGCAGCAAACAGCAAATTGGAGATGATATTAAAATAAATAATAGAGGATATCAAATGTGTGCGTTATTATTTATCATGTTTATTTTAAAGATATTAATTTAGGTTTAAATTACATTATGAATATGTTGAGAGAAATTTGGTGGTATTTGTTTGTAAAGGTATTTTTAATTATGATACGGTAGGAGATTTTAAAAATATATCATGCAAATAATCTGTATTTTAATCGGGGAAAGAAAGGATAAGAAGAAGAATCTGCAGATGGATGAAAAATCCGAAATACGGTCAGGAACATAATCAAAATGCATGCTACGACGGTTAAAATACCAGATGTTATAATGTTTATGTTGTGTGGTGGTTGGTTCCGCAAAGCTGGAAAGCATCAGAGACATTTTCCGTGTAGCCTGCTTTATTTAGTGGTCATCGACCGGTTTCGGGCTTTCGCCCATCTTCAGGATGCGTTTCTCAGACAGCTTCTATCTATACAGCAAACATTC